>JAACNH010000377.1:0-28151 GCA_019447015.1 Hymenochirus boettgeri
CCAATAGTAACATAGTCTTTCCAGGGTTTATATTTGTATATAAATGTCATTCATATCACCAATAGTAACATAGTATTTCCAGGGATTATATTTTTATATATAAAAAGGTATTAAAACCTTCCAGGAGCAAATTGTGATGTGTTACAGACCTTAAGGGAAATGTCTTGTTCCCTCTGTTATAGAAGCTGTTGTTCTGTGTGTGTAGCTCTCTGAGTTGTGTAGCTGTACATTACGCTGTTTTTGTGTGACTGAAGTGGACTCTGTGTTGTTGAAGTCGGGCAGCACACAGAGCCCAGGCCCTTCATCTGAGTTACTGAATTGGGGAATCACACTCTGCAAGGGACATGCAGGCTTTTTATTGTACACATATATACATATACATATATACATACAAGATTTCTACTTTATATAGTAGATAAGTAGTCCAGGGTCTGTGTGAGTGACTGTGTGAGTTTATCCTGCTCCTCACTTTAGCACTTGCTACTCCAGGCTCAATTATTATTACATTCCAATTTGCTTACCTTTTGTATTAATATGGTGATATACATTTATACAACCCTCGCTTAGAGCAATCTCTGTACAGCTCAGAGAAAAGGAATGCCTAGGCATTCAGCTGGCTAGAGACTGCTCAATCCAGCCACATTGATAGCTGGTATATTTGCTGGTAGCACATTGATAACTGGTATACTTGGTTGGGGCACATTGATAGCTGGTATACTTGGTTACTGGGGGTAATATTAATAGTGGTATACTTGCTGAGGCACATAAATAGCTGTATACTTGCTGGGGTACATTAATAGCTGGTATACTTGCTGGGGGCACATTAATAGCTGATATACTTGCTGGGATCATATTAATAGCTGGTATACTTGCTGGGGGATATTAATAGCTGGTTATACTTGCTGGGGGCATATTAATAGCTGGTATACTTGCTGGGGACACATTAATAACTGGTATACTTGCTGGGGGCACATTAATAGCTGGTATACTTGCTGGGATCATATTAATAGCTGGTATACTTGCTGGGGACATATTAATAGCTGGTATACTTGCTGAGGACACATAAATAACTGGTATACTTGCTGGGGGCACATTAATAGCTGGTATACTTGCTTGGGCACATTAATAGCTGGTATACTTGCTGGGGGCACATTAATAGCTGATATACTTGCTGGGATCATATTAATAGCTGGTATACTTGCTGGGGCACATTAATAGCTGGTATACTTGCTGGGGACACATAAATAGCTGGTATACTTGCTGGGATCTTATATTATAGCTGGTATACTTGCTGGGGACACATTAATAGCTGGTATACTGTGCTGGGACACATAAATAGCTGGTATACTTGCTGATCCATTAAGCTGGTAATTGCTGGGGCACATTAATAGCGGTATACTGCTGGGGACACATTAATAGCTGATATACTTGCTGGGATCATTTAATAGCTGGTATAACTTGCTGGGGGACACATTATAGCTGACATACTGATGCGGGATCACTTATAGCTGTATACTTGCTGGGGGCACATTAATAACTGTACTTACTGATGGGCACTAAGTATGATTACTTGCTGGGATCATATAATAGCTGGTATAACTTGCTTGGGGCATTAATAGCTGGTATACTTGCTGGGGACACATTATAACTGGTATACTTGCTGGGGCACATTAATAGCTGTGTGATCTTGCTGGGGGCAATTAATAGCTGGTATACTTGCTGGGATCATATAATAGCTGTATAACTTGCGTTGGTGGCATATTACTAGTGTATACTTGCTGGGAACACATTAACTGGTATACTTGACTGGGGCATATTAACTGGGTATACTGCTGGGACATTAATACTGATATACTGCTGGAATTACTGGTATACTTGCTGAGGACACATAAATAACTGGTATACTTGCTGGGGGCATATTAATAGCTGGTATACTTGCTGGGGGCATATTAATAGCTGGTATACTTGCTGGGGGCACATTAATAGCTGGTATACTGCTGGGGGCACATTAATATCTGGTATACTTGCTGGGGCACATTAATAGCTGCTATACTTGCTGGGACACACTAAATAGCTGGTATACTTGCTGGATCATATTAATAGCTGGTTACTTGCTGGGGGCACATTAATAGTGGTATACTTGCTGGGGGCCCATTAAAGCTGGTAACTTGCTGGGGGCACATTATAGCTGCTATACTTGCTGGGGACACATAAATAGCTGGTATACTTGCTGGGATCACATTGATAACTGGTATACTTGGTTGGGGCACATTGATAGCTGGTATACCTACTGGGGGTACATTAATAGCTGGTATACTTGCTGAGGACACATAAATAGCTGGTATACTTGCTGGGGTACATTAATAGCTGGTATACTTGCTGGGGGCACATTAATAGCTGATATACTTGCTGGGATCATATTAATACCCCGGTTATACTTGCTGGGGGCACATTAATAGCTGGTATACTTGCTGGGGGCTATTAATACTGGTATACTTGCTGGGGGGACACATTTAATAACTGGAGACTTGCTGGGGGCACATTAATAGCTGGTATACTTGCTGGGGCATATTAATAGCTGGTATACTTGCTGGGATCATATTAATAGCTGGTATACTTGCAGGGGGCATATTAATAGCTGGTATACTTGCTGAGGACACATAAATAACTGGTATACTTGCTGGGGGCACATTAATAGCTGGTATACTTGCTTGGGCACATTAATAGCTGGTATACTTGCTGGGGCACATTAATAGCTGATATACTTGCTGGGATCATATTAATACCCCGGTTATACTTGCTGGGGGCACATTAATAGCTGGTATACTTGCTGGGGACACATAATAGCTGGTATACTTGCTGGGATCATATTAATAGCTGGTATACTTGCTGGGGACCATTAATAGCTGGTATAACTTGCTGGGACCACATAATAGCGTATACTTGCTGGGATCACATAATAGCTTGTATACTTGCTGGGGGCACATTAATAAGCTGTATACTTTGCTGGGGGACACATTAATAGCTGATATACTTGCTGGGATCATTAATAGCTGGTATACTTGCTGGGCGACACATTAATAGCTGATATTACTTGATATGGGATCACATTAATAGACTTCTGGGGATATAGCTGATGCTGGGGGCACATTTCACACTACTCGCCCGCTATAGCTACTTGCGATCATATAAAGCTGGTAACCTCTTATACCCTTCGGCAAAATAGCTTAACTTGCTGACGACCCTAACTGTACTTGCGGGGCCATATTAACTGGTATACTTGCTGGGGGCACATTAATAGCTGATATTACTTGCTGGGATCATATTAATAGCTGGTATACTTGCTGGGGCATATTAATACTGGTATAACTTGTGGGGATTTATTAATAGCTGGTATACTTGCTGGGATCACATTAATAAATGGTTACGTATATTGTGGGGCACAGTTAATAGTGGTGATACTTGATGGGGGCATATTAATAAGCTGGTTATTATACTTGGTTGGGGCACATTGATAGCTGGTATACCTACTGGGGGTACATTAATAGCTGGTATACTTGCTGAGGACACATAAATAGCTGGTATACTTGCTGGGGTACATTAATAGCTGGTATACTTGCTGGGGGCACATTAATAGCTGATATACTTGCTGGGATCATATTAATAGCTGGTATACTTGCTGAGGACACATAAATAACTGGTAGGGGCACATTAATAACTGGTATCACTTGCTGGGGCAACTAATAGTGGTGTACTGTGGGGCACATAATATATGGTATACTTGCGGGGGCACATTAATAAAATGGTATACTTGGTGGGGGGCACATTAATAACTGGATATACTTGCTGGGGGGCACATTAATAACTGGGATACTTGCTGGGGGCACATTAATACTGGTATACTTGCTGGGGGAACATTAATAACTGGTATACTTGCTGGGGGAACATTAATAGCTGGTATACTTGCTGGGGGCACATTAATAGCTGGTATACTTGCTGGGGGCAAATTAATAGCTGCTATACTTGTGGGGACACATAAAAGCTGGTATTTGTGGGATCAATTAATAGCTGGTATACTTGTGGGGGCACCTTAAGCTGGTATATTTGGGCAATATAGCTGGTTATACTTGCTGGGGGCACATTAATAGCTGCTATACTTGCTGGGGAACAATTTAAAAAGCTGGTATACTTGCTGGGATCATATTAATAAGCTGGATAGACTTGCTGGGGGCATATTAATAGCTGGTATACTTGTGGGATCTATTAATAGCTGTATATGTGGGGGCATATTAATAGCTGGTATCTGTGGATCATATTAAAGCTGGTATACTTGCTGGGGGCTAATAGCTGGTATACTTGCGGGATCATATAATAGTGGTTACTTGATTTTACTAAGCTTCTAAATCCCAATTTCTACCGACAAATATAAAAATCTTAAAACTTGAACAAAGAAACAGCAATAACTAGTGTAGAAGTAAACTAATGTAAGTTGATGACTCATCTGATATGTTATATTATAATGGTGAGAAGGAAAGCACAAATATAGATGTAAAAAACAGATCACCAGCCAGTCAAGGGGCTTATTTTATTCACAGTCCACTGAAATAAATTACCATATCCAAGGTCCTCCCACTGAAATAAATTACCATATCCAAGGTCCTCCCACTGAAATAAATTACCATATACAGCATAGAAAATGTGTGCTGCTGCACTGCATAGAATTATACGCCAACTCACCAGTCCGGACTTGTTTGAAACTTGCCTTTATTTCTTCATTAAAACAGAGATTTTTTGGCTGGGGACGGTGGAAGGTGTCTGACGCATTTCAGGTCATTATCTAATCATAGATAAAATACCATATCCAAGGCCCTCCCACTGAAATAAATTACCATATCCAAGGTCCTCCCAGCAAAATAAATTACCATAGGTTAGGTCCTCTAACTAATCACGAAGTAGGTTCCATAATGTCTGCACTTAGTTCCACATTACATAACAAAAAGTTTAATAAAACATAAAATATATCTCTCCCCTCACATTGATCTGTAAAAGCCATATATGAAGTTCTATGTACTAAACCACCTTGTATTTATATATTGAAATTGTATGTAAACTGCAATAATTCTGACCAGCCTCACTACACGTGTTCCTCTGATTAACTGATTAAAAAAACAGTATGCAGATGATACAGTTTCATGTATTATGTTGTTATTTTAAAAAAAGCCAATCAGGTTGTATATTATATATGAAAAGTAGACTTTGTAAGAGAGAAAACAACTATGGGTATTAAATACAACAAAGTTTATCAAGATTTTTGTCCTATTAAATATGTTTTTTTGTTCATTTCTGGTCTAAATAAAATAATGTAACATTTGGGAATAAATATACATCCTAATAGTCCAGCACTAGAGGTCAATATGGCAAATATCTCCACACACACAGTGTTTTTCCCTTTGGTGCTCAGATAGGCCGGGATCATTGTGATCCAAACACTGCAGAAGACCACAGCTGAAAGTGATGTACTTGGCCTCATTACAACTGTCCGGTAAGGTCCGAGCTAAAATGCTAAAACAAAAACTAACAGCTGCCAGAAGCCCCCATATAACCAATAAATGAGTAAAAGGCAATAGCTGATCCCTCATTGCACTGAATGATGATTGGTCCAGGGTAAGTGTGAATGTCCATATCCTGAAAGGGAGGAGAAATGGCCAACCAAGTCATACAGATATTATTTGAATGGATGAACAGATCAAGACTACAGAATTGGACAGTTGACTCCCACCCATTTCCTCCATGAGCTCCAGGCTTGGTGGCTTTGAATGCAATGTAAACATGATAGTCTTGGCCAGGGGAGAGAAGAGACAGCTATGGAGAAGGTGATTCCAAAAGTGATTATAGCTAACATGCAGGTTATATCCACAGGGCGACCGAGAGGAACAGGAAACACCTGAGGAAGCTCAAACTTGATGGGGAGACCAGGAGGAGGAAGCTGAGGGTCCTGTTATTGGCTCTTACTATGGGCGTGTCCCAGTATATAATAAAATATCTCATGATCACCTGAGTCATAAGAAAAAGAAAACTGATACCGTTGAATAAAATATTGAAATAATATGATTATTGGAGGACAGAATCTTCCTTGCTTGCAATGCACATGTCCATCTTCTTATTGGGCCATTCCATATCCAGGCACCTGATACAGGACACACTGTCTTAATAATACAGAGACAAATGATTTTAAACTGTAATTAAACTTACAAATGTTATAACAATCAGACTAATTTGAAATTTAATTTATTTTTGTATTTGTGGCTATGATGCTGTAACCTGATATAGAGGGAACCACATAAATTAAAACAAAAATATAAAAACAGACCAGTAAGGTAATACCTAATATAGTATTTCTGATATAATAGACCATTTTAATCTCCCATATTTTAAACATTGGGAGTCATTCACTGAGGTCTTGCACCAGTTTTGGCCACACTTGCAATTGCATGAAAATCCCAATAGCGACATATTAGGCCTGAATACAAATATCTATCTATCTATCTATCTATCTATTCATATATCTATATAGTTTTAATACTATATGGTAGCACCCAGGCTGAAAAACATCAAGTTATGGAGTGGGAGGATCTTTACTTTATACTATATATATTATATATATATATATATATAATATATATATTATATATATATATATATATATATAAATACACATGAAGGAGCAGCACTCATTTTCAATAATATAAGTTATATTTCATATAATCAATGCTTTGTTCTCATGCCTTCATCAGGCATTTATATCATACCACACTTTGTATGTATAGGATGCTGATTCAAAATGCAACAATTGATTCCTATTGTCAGCTAGTAAACAATTTAGTTTGGAGTCCCTGGTCCTTGTACACAGTTATGTCCAAAAAGTTAATACATTCCTTATTACATTCCATAGAATTCTTATTGCGGATGCATTCCATTGAGCTCAGGTGGAACGCGACAGGGAATCAATGTCACCCCTCCAGAGGAGGAACCCATCACAATAATCTCCACCAGGCTACACTATGATAGATGCGTCCGTCTCAAGCCAGGCCATAAAGGCATTGGCATAGGAGGGAGCGACGGTGGATCCCATCGCGGTTCCCCTAAGCAGCAAATAGTATGCATACTTAAAGGAGAAGTAGTTCCTTGTCAGAATAATCTTAGTACATCTAAAAATAAGTTTTTTTCATCATATGAGGCCTCCATTTGTAACAAACATTTAACAGCCAATCATACCGTCTATATGTGGGATAGAGTATATAGACTGGCAAATCAAAAGTCACCAGTACTATTCAATTTTTCCAAAAAGTCAAGACTGTCCCTAATGTTTTTCATGTCAGAGGTCCCAGTACCCTATCTAACATGACAGCCAAGGATTGAACACTGACTCAATCCCCGCCCACAATTGGGCATCCCTGAGGTTCTATGGGTTTTTGGCACCTTGGGCAAGGTGTACAATGTAGGGGTTCTGGGATCTCTGACTATAAGAGCCTTTTTCAAATCAGTTGTTATCACACCCATCTCAAAATATCAGTATCCAGTATAACGATCGCCCCACCCTTATCGGACAGTTTGTCGTTACACTGGAATCTGATGCTAATTGTCCAATACCAATCTTCCTCCTTGAGCAATTTTGTTTTTATTTTTATTATTTCCAAGGGTATCGACCAGCCCTTTTTGTCTCTGGACATTTTAATATATTCTCAACTGGAGGACAGGTGGTGGTGGCACAAACATTATTTAACCTTAAGACCAAAATTAAACCGGTTTCTGTGTATTCAGTGTGTAGGTTTATCCTTTCCTGTGGAAAAAAATGCTTTGAGTCTCAATGTCCTGAAAAAACGATATATATATATATATATTATATATAATATAATATTATATATTTATATATATATATATAGCAAACGGTGACCAGATGCACTCCTCCCTTGCCTTCATATAATGCCCGGGTGCCTCCAACAATTCATAGCATAAGAAACAGATAGGAGCACTCCATGGACGGATCAACTGTTTATTGAAACATCAAAGGGATCGACAAGTTTCAGCCAACACCGGCTGTCGTCAGGATATGCCATTTTGGACAAACAGGTGCCATAAATAGATAAAACCCTCCCACAAACCCTCCAACACCTCCAGTGAATCCTCCTTTAAAGTGCACGATAGTAATTAAAAAATATGCATATATACATTAAAGGTTAAAAAACACGGATCCGAGACCAGTAAACATAGTAATAAAGATAAGCAACAATAGCAGCAATACCACTTAAGACTGGGCACTCCGCGGTCTTAGCGATCCATTTATAACCAACACGTTTCAGCCCTCCATTAACGGGCCATCCTCAGAGTGTCCCTGAGGACGGGCCGTTAATGGAGGGCTGAAACGCGTTGGTTTGATTACCGACTGTGCTTTTGCTTAATAAATGGATCGCTAAGACCGCGGAGTGCCCAGTCTTTCTTTTGTATATATATATTTTTTTTGTTTTTTTCCGGCAAACACCTTGCCGTTCTCAAGTACCACAGGCCTACGAGTGCTCCTTTCTACAATTGCACACTATCTACACTATGTAGGACGCACGAGGCATTTGAATATATATAATATATATATATATATATAGTAGAAAACAGTTTCACACCGCACACAGGTTTTAATCTTCAATTTTCTTTTATTTCACATTAGCCCATGTAAAACGTACAACGTTTCGGGGTTGGCACACCCCTCCTCAGTTACAACAACGGCAGCGTTAAAGATTAAACCTGTGTGCGGGTGTGTGAAACTGGGTTTTCTGGATATTTGGGAGCTATACAGCGATCTCCTCCACACAAGCACCAGGTAGATGAAGATATAAGGTGTGCAGTAGTCTGTTTCTGATTGTTATATATATATATATATATATATATATATATATATATATATATATATATTATATATTATATATATAGACAAGTAGGTTCCTCTTCACTTTGTTCACACAACAGCTGCTGGGGTGCTCCCGTATAAGGAGACAAATAGGTAATAGGTACGAAGCACTCCTCGGACTAGACAAAAGTTTTATGTGAAAGGGTAGGTCCAGTTACCTAATATAATATATTTAATATTAGAATATATATATATATATATATATATATATATATAAATATATATATATATATATATATATATGCTAGCAAAGTGTGCCCGTTGGTGCACAGTGGAAATGATGTGTGTATGTTATCAGGAAACATCCAGGGGGCAATAATAAAATGAGTCTGAAGGTCCTAAAAAAAAAAAAAAAAATCGCATCATATTAAATGAACAAACACACACTTATATCCTCCCTTACATATACTACCTGCCAGCTAGAATATAGAGGGTCTATGTGGAATAAACCTGCAGGTCTGAGAACTGACCCAGGCAATTTAAACAGCACCTTTGGGCAATCAAAAGCAGCCCATACATATATCCGATTTTACTTTCCCGACCGAGTGCCCCTGCGACATTAGACCGATCCTGCAAGAACCACCACCTGTCTGTGGCATAGAATTATGGAAAGGTGGTTCTGGCAAGATCAAACTAATATTGCATGAGCACTTGGTTGGATAAGTAAAATCAAATATATGTATAGCAACCTTAAATCCTATACAGTATCCTGATTAACATGCAAGGTTCATATTTATTAGTATTACCACAACAAGTTTAACTAACTATGGGGTAGGACTTGGGAGCACAGGATATGATTGAATATACATGTTAGGGAGAGGTGTGGATAGAGAGCTAAAAGCTCCACACAGAGTAAAAAATGAAATAGAGCCTTTATAACAGAAGGTACCTCATAGATCATGTTATTATAATAGCATTGCCTTAATAATCTAACATAAAACACATATTTCTCACTTAAAGAAATGGTGGGGACATGCAAAGTATCTTATTTATTGCCGTGGCAAAGGCATGTGTTCTAGATATAATACAGCCTAATGGTATAAAGCAGGCGTGTGTGAACTTGTGACCTTTTACATGTTTGAAAACCACAATCCCAGAATTCTCTGTTTGCAGTAAGTTTTTCTTAATATCCTGTAGCTAAGGCATCTGTCTAGATCTAATACAGCCTAAGCTGTGATCTTTCACATGTTGGGAAAACTACAAATCCCAGCATTCTATGTTGCAGTTAGTGTCTTCTAATGAACTTTTCACATGTTTAAAACTACAACTCCCAGCATTCCTAAACTGCACAATTCGGGAAAACTTAGTTTTCATACATCCTGGAATAAAGACATTTTCCTGACTTAAAAGCCCACGGTCATGTTTTAGCGCTTCTACCCAAGGGTTTGAACATGTAAGTGATTCATCTGCCCTTCCCTTACATTCATAGCTATTAGACTATTGGATTAGAAAAGCATTATATGGGTCGATTGGTTGGTGCACGTTAATGCCCGCTTTGCGGTGCAGCGCAAGTACCAGAAGAGGCACTCATGTGGCCGTTTCAAAGTAATTTACCAGAGGTTTTTGCCTCTTTACACATAAGTATTAAACCCCCAACCAATAGCTGGCGATACTTATGTGCGTGTAAGATTCACCCAAAATCGCACAGCCCTCTGGTAAATCCGTACGGGAGATTTGCCCAGAGAGCTTGTGCCTCTGGGTGAATCTCCCTGTTAAGAGTCATTAAACTTTACCATATTTGCACTCACTTCCAAATACCATCTACCTGGCAGTTATAATCTATAAAGTCTAAAGGTTCGTGCACACATGCGATCGCGGGGTGCGCGCATGAATGTGCGAATGGCCTTTTCGGATTATATTCGTGCCATGTATCAACAGAACGACCATTTTAGCTGATAAAGTGCCATACATGCACGATTATCGGGTTGTCATACACATCGTGCGTCACGGGTTGGCACCGCGATCGCATGTGTGTACAAACCTAAGGCTGGGTAAACACCAGTAACGAACTAATAGTACCACAGATTAGTCGGCTGGAAATATGTGATGGTGTGGGGCAGCCAGCCACGACGGAGTTCGGTCGTCCGTATGAGATAAATGGGTGTCAGTTAGTAAATCACGGCCAATCATGCAGTTCCCTGGGACCACATGATCAGTCTGTCACATGCTCTGCTGGCTGCAGCCACTGTTACTGTGACCAACAGCCATCTGTCCTGGCAGGACTTTCACACAAAGAGATGCTCAGTTGGGACACATGTATATAGTATTCCAGACAAAAATGTATTAACCTGCAGATCTGAACACAGATAGAGGCAATCCGCCACAATGTGCAATTCAATTGAACAGCTCCATTGGAATCCTGAGACCCTATACAGGATCCAGAATAACATGCAAGGTTTATACTTATGGTAATTACCCTAGCAAGTTCCAGATTTACAGTCACTATGGGGTTAGGAAACACAGGATTCTGATTAGCTTGACAAGTTATGGAGAGGTTTGGATAAAGGAGCTAAAAGCTTCCCACAGGGTAAAAATGAAGCATTTTAAGTATGCTTGTGAAGGTTCTCATTCATCCAGGTCATGTGTATATCTGTTGTATTCAATTAGATCAACTGGACTTGAAGTTTAGTTCTTGAAGACGTTTCGTTAGTCATCCGACTGGCTTTCTCAATCAGAATGACTTGTACAAGAATCTGTGGCAATTATGTACCCTGAAAATCCCAATTAGCATATCACAGCCAAGTGTTAAGGGCGTGATTAGATAGTGATAGATTAGATAGACACCTCTTAGCCACTATCTAATCACGCCTTATCGCAATATTGTGTATCTAGGATAACCTCCAACAGAGCAGGGTGTGGAAGTTAGGAGCATGTAGCAGAGTATTTTGTGGTTAATGTGGTGCCAAGTTTTAACCCTTGTGGAGATCTGCAAAGCCAATAATCAATCATTTTACGGGTTAACTTGATCAAAGTGTTAAGATCATTCATATACTTAATGCTGCTAAATACAGAACTTTCTTTATCCCCACTATATTAAAAACCTTTTTATAGCTTTTATAAAGATATATGTTGTCCCTCATTATACATATTTATATACAGTTCCTCAAAATATTGCATGTACACGTTGGCAAATGATGGGGCCACATTGGACCCCATTGCTGCACCTGTGATCTGATATAAACCTAAAATAGATCGTGAGTGGCACAAAATCTCAGTAGCTCCATCAAGAATTCAATTGGTGGGAAATTATGTCCATGCTTATGAGAGTTGTCTACAAGCCTCTATCCCCTCCTCATGGGGGGGATCACTGTATAAATGCGACCAACCTCAAGGTTACAGTTAATCACACATGGGGTGCTACTGTATAGTTGACCAAATTCTCTTAAACTGGTACTATCTTTAAGGTATGAATTCATCCTTTGACCACCAGTTGTAAAAAGACATTGAGCCATGGTTTCATTAACGGTCCATGGAAGGTCACAATTAGTTGCCTGGTGGTGCTTCAAGGGATTTATATACCTTTGGAGAGGTTAAATAATAGGATACAAGGATGACTGGTCAGTAAAGATTTACTGGTATCCTCCTTCACCCAACCTGCTAGTTCGCAGGTGATAGTAATGATGATCTAACAATGCTATTTCCTACTTTTGTTTGTAGGATGATTATAAGTTTATTATCAGAACCAGGGTACTATAGCAACAATCTCAGCCCTATCAAGTTTCCAAAGTGAAAATATTCTTATTGGGTGATTGTGTACTTCATTCAGTACGTATCATATAAGTGAAAAAACTTTTATAGATGCTGGAGTGTAACCAGCTCAAAAGTGCTACATGGTCTAAATTAATCAATAGGTTAGGCAGGTGTCATTTTAAACATGTCTCTGAAACTTAAACAGGTAAACTTAGAAGTGGGGACAAATGACAACTTTTATTATGCAAGCTTGTAGCACAAGGTGTTGTTATAAATATTGTTTACTTAGAATGAATATCACCAACAATGGATACACGTACTTTAAACTCCAAGGAAATGTCAATTTAAATGTCAGTATGAAGTGTGGACACTGACCAGTGGTAGTAAAGTGAAAATGTTCTATCTGATGAGGATTTGTATGCAGTTCTGCTTTATCGTTAAATGTGTGCATCGGTATCGAGAGGCAGTTCCAACAATTATATTCAATGCATTATTAGATGTATTACTAAACTAGATTATTTAGAATATATTAAAATATAATTATTGCCACCATTTTGATAAAGGAAGCAGGCTCCTCCACTGATGCCTCCTCTGCACATGCTCAAGTTCGTAAAAGACAGAGGGAGCAATATTTAAATAAATATTGGTTTGTAATAAAGTGCTTAAAATAGAAGTTGGTTAAGGGCAAATAAATGACTAGTGACCATTTTTGGCTGCATGTAAGTACTGTTATAACAGCTTACAGTAAATAGACAGGGTTGAGACTTTCACCCTGGGTACTATTTGGTGTGGAGGGGGGAGAGGTGAGTGTAATTGTCCTTTTAATTGTAGACACTTTAAGACAGTTTTATTTATTAGTCCTTTCAATTTGGCTTTGTTTATCTCCCAGGTTTTGGTGCCTAGATCAAGTCTCTGTATATTTTTCTAGCTAACATATAAAAATATGTATGAATTGAATATTTAAGTACAAGTATATATAATTTATTTACTTTTTGGGAAAAGTGCTTGCCAAACCATCACATGGCGATCAGGAATATGGCAGAGCGGAAGTGATTGACAAGAATGCAGAAAGCCTGGGTAACAATCTGTGGTGAGGCACTTTTCCAAAATGGGACACATTCCGCTACATTTGATGGATGGCTATTGACTTTTAAACCCCCCCTCCCACACACACACACACATACACAAAGAAAGATAGAGATACTATTCTATTGAGAGGGGAAGTATTAGGATAAGTAAAACTGAGCTATGTTATAGGTTGATACTAGAACCTGAATTCATGAAGATGTAAAAACTCTATCTTTTTTTTGATTTTATATTTCTACTATATAAAGCAGAAATCTTGTATGTATGTATGTATATATGTATGTATGTATGTATGTTGTATTATATGTATGTGTGTAGACTCAACATACAGGACACCTCTGAAAGGGCCGACGCCCATGAAATCCAGTTTGAAACAATATAAAAATCATGCACATCCCTTGCAGAGTGTGATTCCCCATTCAGTAAATCAGATGAGAGGGCCTGGGCTCTGTGCTGCCCAACTCAACAAGACACAGAGTCCACTTCAGTCACACAACAACAGCGTAATGTACAGCTACACAACTCAGAGAGATACACACACAGAAAAAAGCTTCTATAACAGAGGGAACAAGACAGGTCTGTAAAACATTACAATTTGCTACTGGAAGGTTTCAATATAAACCCTAGGAAAGACTATGTTACTATTGGTGAATGAATGACATTTATAACAAATATAAACCCTGGAAAGGACTATGTTACTATTGGTGATTGAATGGACATTTATATACAGATATAAACCCTGGAAAGACTATGTTACTATTGGTGATATGAATGACATTTATATACAAATATAAACCCTGGAAAGACTATGTTACTATTGGTGATATGAATGACATTTATATACAAATATAAACCCTGGAAAGACTATGGTACTATTGGTGATATGAATGACATTATATACAGATATAAACCTGGAAAGACTATGTTACTATTGGTGATATGAATGACATTTATATACAAATATAACCCTGGAAAGACTATGTTACTATTGGTGATATGAATGACATTTATATACAAATATAAACCCTGAAAGACTATGTTACTATTGGTGATATGAAGACATTTATATACAGATAAACCCTGGAAAGACTATATTTATATGGTGAATGAATGACATTTATATACAAATATAAACCCTGGAAAGACTATGTTACTATTGGTGATATGAATGACATTTATATACAAATATAAACCCTGGAAAGACTATGTTACTATTGGTGATATGAAGCATTTATATACAGATATAAACCCTGGAAAGACTATATACTATTGGTGATATGAATGACATTATATACAAATAAACCCTGGAAAGACTATGTTACTATTGGTGATATGAATGACATTTATATACAATATAAACCTGGAAAGACTATGTACTATGGTGATATGAATCACATTATATACAAATATAAACCCTGGAAAGACTAGTTACTATTGGTAATATAAATTACATTTAGACCAAATATAAACCCTGGAAAGACTGTGTTACTATTGGTGATATGAATCACATTATATACAAATATAAACCTGGAAAGACTATGTTTACTATTGGTGATATGAACCACATTATATACAAAATAAACCCTGGAAAAGGACTATGTATATTGGTGATATGAATCACATTTATATACAAATATAAACCCTGGAAAGACTGTGTTACTATTGGTGATATAGAATCACATTTATATACAAATAAAACCCTGGAAAGACTGTGTTACTATTGGGGATATGAATGACATTTATATACATATAAACCCTGGGAAGACTGTGTTATATTGGTGTATGAAGACATTTATATACAATATAAACCCTGGAAAGACTATGTTACTATGGTGATATGCATCACATTTATATACAAATATAAACCCTGGAAAGACTATGTACTATTGGTGATATGAATGACATTTATACAAATATAAACCCTGGAAAGACTGTGTTACTATTGGTGATATGAATGACATTTATATACAAATATAACCCTGGAAAGACTGTGTTACTATTGGTGATATGAATGACATTTATATACAATTTAAAACCCTGTGGAAAGACTGTGTTACTATTGGTGATATGAATGACATTTATATACAAAATAAACCCTGGAAAGACTTGTTACTATTGGTGATATGAATCACATTATATACAAATATAAAACCCTGGAAAGGACTATGTTACTATGGTGATATGAATCACATTTATATACAAATATAAACCCTGGAAAAGACTATGTTGTTATATGGTGATATAAATGACAATAAAAATATAAAACCTGAAAGACTATGTTACTATTGGTGATATGAATCACATTTAATACAAATATAAACCCTGGAAAGACTATGTTACTATTGGTGATATGAATCACATTTATACACAAATATAAACCCTGGAAAGACTACGTTGCTATTGGGGATATGAATGACATTTATATACAAATATAAACCCGGATGAAAAACTATTTTACATGGTGATATGAATGATATTTATATACAAATAATAAACCCTGGAAAGGACTATGTTACTATTGGTGATATGAATGAAATTTATATACAAATATAACCCTGGAAAGACTATGTTACTATTGGTGATATGAATGACATTTATATACAAATATAAACCCTGGAAAGACTATGTTACTATTGGTGATATGAATCACATTTATATACAAATATAAACACTGGAAAGACTATGTTTCTATTAGTGATATAATTATTGTCATGCTAAGAAATTTAAAGTAGATCCTCCTACAATTTGACCATGCCCCCACATATTACTGTCACAGCCACACAACCAAACATCATGGTCATGCTATACCCCAACCATCAAGGCCACGCCCCACACCCCAACATCAAGGACATGCTAATACCCCAACCATCAAGGCCACATCCCCAAAGATAACTGCCATGCATTGCAACCATTCCCCCAAATGTTATGACCACGGTTACCAGATATTGTGGTCACCCCCCCAAAAAAAAACATTATGGTCTGCCCAAAGCATCACAGCCACACCCCAAACACCACACCCATGTCCCTTATTGGCACGGCCATGCTTTGAAACAGCGTGGCCATATCCCCAATTTGCAACCACCAAATGTCACAACCAAGCCTCCTGGACAACACAACATCACAGACATCCACACACTAGAATGCCATGCCCCACCCACTGCAACATCGCAGATATGCCCATCCATCTACTCAAACCAGGACGGTTGGGGGGGTAGGACTACACAAGAATTACCTGTATTACTGGAATTAGCACCAGACACACTGCCCCACATGTCACACACTTCACAGACAGTTACAACTTAAGAACAAAGACATCATGGCACTTGGCACAGAAAGTAACGTTATGATTGGGATCTAATAGTCAAATATAAAGTGGTCCTTGAGCAAGGATTAAAGTGTTTAAGTGCAAACAAGGTGACACGCTGCTCACTAATGTGCAAAAATAAAGCCACACTTAATAAAAACACACAACACTCAGACAGCGCAAAGAATGAAGCCCGACTTTAACAAACACAGACAAGAGCCACACGTCACATGATCAGAGACACTGAGCCTGTCAGTCACTCAAGAGCGTGATTTCAGTTGCAATCAACATGTTTTCCCAATGGCAAATTCCATGTAGCATGTTCACAAAGTAGGTTCACCACAACATTTGTATATTTACGCTCCAAGTGGAAAACTGATAATGTTGATATATAAGGTTTGCTATAAACATGTGTGTTATTGTCCCTCAAACAATGTCACTCCTCAACTCATAACTATTAAATACATGACGTTACTTTACCAACTGTGCACTTCTTTTTCCTGTCTTTTCTATCTAAGCCAAACACACACTGCACGTAACATACTATACCACATGTGTACACGGGCAACACCGGTTACACACTGTAGTATATATATATATATATTAAGAATAATTTTTTAATGGTGAAGTGATCTACAGGTTTACTAACATGTGTATGTAAGTATCCAAGCAGACACATACGGAATTACCATATCCGTGGCTTTCATTGAGCCCGAAATATCGGGTAAACCATATACTGGCGGACACTATGTTCCATTTCTTAGTTAATATAGTAAATGTATCCACTAAATGAGTGTAAGTTACTGCTGATTTTAGTGAATAATGTAGGATGGACATAATTATATATTTAAAACCAGATACTGGGGAAATAAATGGAACATTTTTTATTTCTTAACATTCACTTTGTCTGAAATTCCCATTTGGCAGTGAGAAATAACTAAGCTGTTCAGCACAACTATGCAGACAAACTCACATTTTCAGAAGCAATGAACATTGCAGTAGTGTTGGGCAAATCTGTTTAAGGTGTTTGATCAGGAGAAACAAAATCACATTAAGTTCAGTGATTTAACAAAATTTTGATTGATATTGATACAATTCCTTTTCAATTGTGTAAAAATATCTTATGTCATGAATGCCTTCCATGGGTCCTCCAAAATAACCAGAGGTTGGAATGAGAATATTTCACATGCCGTATCAGGGTTTAATCAGATCTGACACTAAACCTGTATTGATGCTTGTGAACAAATACAGTGCAATAAACAAGAAAAAATGGAAAGCCACCATAGATGAAGCCAGCCATTGAAGCTTTTCCAGGCAGGTACACTAGCTTACAGCAAACGGCTTGCAGTGCTTATATTTAAGCACAATTCCATGACATGCCAGTAAGCTGCTGAGCCATACAAGCTGTACTCAGGACCTTCAACTTTTTATAGTGTTTCTCAAGCACGCCTCCAAAGTCTGATTGGTCTAGATACAATCCTAAATCTGATTGGACAATAGATTTTGGGTCTGGGTTTAAAGACACTACAAATAGTGAATGTTCAGTAAGGGGTCCTAGTTCAGTTTAGCATTTATCTGGAAATGTTGTGTCTTTGTACTAAGCATGTACTGGGATATAAGCTGGGTAGCTTGAATGGGAGCTTTTAGTCAGATGGCTCTTAGTTTAGTTCAGTATTTGGCTGTTAGTATCCAAGATAAAAAGTTGCCAACAAAAAAATTGATTTCCCCAACTAAGTACCCAACCAGCAAATCTGAGTAACAGCGCTATTGATGTATTGGGATATATGCTCAAACTGTTTAGAGAGCACATGATCATAAAGGGATATCAGAAACACATAGCAAGCTGAGTGTGAATAATACAGTGTAAAATCAACCAGTCTGTAATAAATACAGCCTATAACAGTTGTGTCCTTCATTACAGATAGTCTTGTATCTTTCACTCTGTCTTTCTCCCTTTTCTGTATATAAGATATATTTTAAACTAATAAAAAGCAGGGATCGTACAAATATACCTGATATCCTATATAATTAAAACCCTAACAGGAGAGATTTAATAAAAGTTCTTATTGTTTTTTAAAATGTGTGCTAATTTTGCCCCAACCAATCAGATCTTATTTAATATTTGAAAGCTAACATCTCGATGGTTGGGCAAAATTAGCACATTAAATGATAAGAACTTTTATTGAATAACCCTGTAAGTGTGCGTTCCTTGTGTCGTGTGGTGTCGTTAACTTTGCAGTTCCTATGGACCCACCACTAGAGGGAGAGTCTCTGCAGTTCCTATTGGCTCACCACTAGAGGAGAGTCTCGCAGTTCCTATTATTTACCACAGAGGGAGTCTCTGCCTTTCCTATTGACTCACCACTAGAGGGAGAGTGTCGCAGGTCCTATTGACTCACCACTAGAGGGAGAAAAACAGGAAACACACAGAGGGAGAACAGCAATTAAACAGACTGCAGGTAGGTTGCTTGGGACAGGGGCCCCGGATTTGGGACGAGGGGCCCAGGGATTTGGACAAAGGGGGGCCCTGGATTGGGACAGGACAGGGGGCCCTTGGATTTGGACAGAGGGGCCCCCAGATTGGGACAGAGGGGGTCCTGGATTTGGACAGAGGGAGGCCTTTGATTTGTTAGAGAGGGGGAGTCCGGATGGGACAGAGGGGGGGCTGGATTTGGGACAGAGGGTGACATCTGGATTTGGGACAGAGGGGCCCCTGGCCTTGGGACAGAGGGGGGACTCTGGCCTTGGGAAACTAAGAGGATACTCTGGCCTTGGAACACTAAGAGGATACTCGGGCTGGGACTGGAGGAGGACTATGACCTGGGACACTAAAGGGGCACTCGTGCTTCTAGCGGCCGTTATTGGAGCAGGCTGAATGTCTAGTATAAAATAAAGAGAGCTGAAATTATTACTAAAATCTGTACGTGTAGTTTACACAGATAAACTGATTCAATCTGACACCAACATGCTAGTTACAACACACAATATCAGATCATGTAGTTCTGAGACTATAGAAGGAGGAAAGGGTTAAGAAATCCCAGAATGCCCGGTGGGATCAGTTGTTTTGCATGTTTAACTGATTCTGCATGTTTAATTAATAAATAGAGAAAGTGCTATTTTAACCATTATGCAAATCCCTTCTGATTGGTGGACATATCTCCATAGACTACAAGCACACTGCCCACTATAGGAGGAGAGGAATCAATGCTGCCCCCATAAGACATATAAAAATGAAAATATCGGATAAATGTCCAAAAAAATATTAAGATATATGGTTAAGTACACAGGATAGTTCTCTCTGCAAATTTACTTAGGTCATTTAGCACTGTAGATGCCCTTTAATGCCTGTGGAAACCAATAGTGGTTTATCAGTCCCTAAACCAATAGGTTTCTGTCCTCTGACTATGGACATTTGACCTAAGAAGTGAGTCTAGACAGATTAATAAGATGGTGACCCATGAACAACTCCATCAGGATGGATCTTAGTAAAGTAATATTTCCATTTAGAATGGTGGAAAAACATCAGGATATTTGTTTTACATTAAAGCATTTTAAAATCTTAACAGCTTTAAGGGAATGTTTTTTATATCAATTATCTGTAATGATAATGGAATTAAATGTATAGAACCTATTAGGACAAGATGACATTCTCCCTATTTTTCATTGGAACTAATTTTAAACATAATTATTATTAAGTCTTGTATTGCTCAAGTCGTATTGGAGATCTCTCCTCTGAACATGGGACACAGTTATAACAGCAGGACTGGGATCCAGGGATAAAACCTTCCTGAAACCAGGACCAACTGTCTCTGCCCTGGGAAATTGGGATCTAATATAAAAAGAATGTAGAGAGAGAGAAAATGCTCAAAAGGTTTTCCTATCCTTATGTTACATTGTTTAGTAGGATGTAGTGAGTAGCAGGTTACATTAAACATATTAATATAGCATGGAAATTCCAACATGAATTTAGTAGAACACAAATTAGTCTCTACCAGATGGCAAACACAAGTATCCCAGCCTAAAATTCACATCATAACTTATGGCACATTATGGGAACAGTGAGATTTTGGTGTGTATCTTCCTAACTTTGTTAATTTTTACCATAAGACCATTTTGTAAATACACGGTATCACTAGGCACAATATGGCGGCCTTGCAGTGTTGTGAGATTCCGAAAAATGACTGGTAGTTTACAATGAAATTCTTATTTTACTCTTGTGGTATAATGTGTAACTGCAGTGCAAAATGCCAATACCAAATGGTATACCACAACTGTGAGATATCGCCACTACAACCACAACGGACCTTATTGTTAATTTGCATACAGCGGCTGTAAAAGAAAAACCAGGCACAAAGACACCCATAATAAACAGTACTTTATGTGCCCCATTGCTACCAGAACTTGGCAATACTGCGGGTTTACAAAACATGCCCTAGGTCTCTTACAGGCACTGCAGGCTCAGGGTTTCCCTTCTTTTTTAAACTCCATTCATTAGTAGTAGAGCTAACGATATTGTATTGTTAATGTACCAATCTTAATTGTACAATTGCAGTCGTACAGTAAATGTACCACCTTTTAAAATAGGGACTGTTAGGAGCCCATTTTGCTTTAACATTTAATGCCATGAGCAAAAGCAGATCTACAAAAGTATTGTTTAATGTTTCTTGTGTGAAAGAGCTTTGACTGTGATGCCATCCATGGAGAAACTTTTGTATGAAATTCAACAGTCATGTTTCATAATTTAGCAGAAAACAATGAGTTGACTGTGGTTAGAAATTGGAGTGGAGCCAACACTTTGGGGTTGTGTGTGTTTCTGTCGGATACAGTTTTAACATTTAATGTCACACAGATTAGAAAACATTTAGAATTTAGAAAAAATCCCCGTTTTTCCCCCTGAAAATTATCTAAAATGGACATTTCTACAAAGATCTGCACACCAGCATTCTGCATATAGAGTGTTAAACGATTATAGTTTGGGGGGATATTTGAGGGTGTGTAGTTTGAAAACTGAAAGATGTTCAAATGACAGAGCTGGGTAATGTTTTTCCTGTAAGTCAAAAAAGTGACACTTGATAAAGGACTTCACGTCCGAAACATGTCGTGTCAATAAAGCACCATAAGATAATCTTTGGAGCTTCTTTGTTTGGAGCACCTGCATACCATCTCCCATTTTTGACTTAGCTAAGGTGTTTGGGACAGTGCACAGCAGGATCCAAAGCAGTAGAGGTGTTCGGGACACTTATCGATTGTTTAATGTTTTTCCTGCAATTTAGCCCATGTGTTTGTCCCCTTGGGTGAGTTGGTGATGAAATACCTTTTCATTCCGGAAGTGGGAGATGATCTTAGTTTTTCTTATTTAGTTTTTCTTTCTTGTCCTGTTGTATTTTTAATATGTATTTTCAGCTGGTTGCTGGAGAGTCTTGAATTTCTCTGCACTTCATTGTACACCACCAGGGTCTCTTCCAACATCATATCATCACCCCCCACCATAATCATGTTCCAGTGCGCCAGAAACTCATTGGTACTGGGCTCCCCAGTCTGGTTATTGTATTCCTGTTTCTTAGTCCTGTCGTCAGTATTCTGTTCTGGCATCTGACTTTATTCCTCTTAATAGTTTCTGAATTTCTTGACCAGCTGACATTAATACTCCATTGGCTTATTCCCTTGCCCATATATATATATATAAAGAGACATATATAAAAGAGATATAGGAGCATCCTTAGGAATTTCAATAAATTTATCCATGGCTTGATAAGGCCCCAAGCACAGGGCCGAAACGTTGCCACGTTGTGTGAATAAATTTCATTATTCATCAGGTGATTAATCTACAAGGTCGAGTGCCACCCACCCGGATTTATATCATACTAGCAAAATACCCGCGCGTCGCAGCGGAGATGTATTGAATAAACCTTTTTAGTAGAAAGCAATAATGTATCAAGATGTGTGTAATTATAATAACAACCACAGAAAATCTGTATTGTTTTCGCTGTATTGTAACGGGGGTCTGGGTGTTCGGATGAGCGTTCTCTTCTGGCAATGTTGATGCTGGGACAGCATGTAATCGGGGATGTGACAGTGGAGAAAATAACCCCACCACCCCTCCCCGTCCGCCCCCCAATACCCCCCACATTATCTCTGCACCTCCCAAACCCTTCCCCTACACCTCAGCCAGTCCCGCAACATCTGAATTTTTGAAAAATCGGTCCAGCCGTTAGTGTGCAGGAGTTCAAAATCTATTCCCCCCCCCCATTCACCCCCACCCTAAAGAAAATATTCATTAACCTTTATGGTAAAAGGAGTATTGATATACAAATTTGGTTGAAATGGACCAACCATATAGATTGTATAACTTGTAAGCTAGGTAACCATAGTCTGTGCAATGTGAGATAATCACGTTACAGGTGGAATTTCAAAACGAAACCTACAACTTTTGTAAGTAAGGTGCAATGAAATGAGCTGCCGTCCGCCCCCAATACCCCCCACTATTTCTCTGTCCACCCTCCAAACCCTTCCTTACACTAGCCAGTCCCCGCACACACCCTGAATTTTGGTAAAAATCAGTCCAGCCGATCGTTGCAGGAGTTCAGAATTCTATCCCCCCCCATTCACCCCCCCCTAAAAAAATATTTTGTAAACCTTTACTGGAAAGGAGTAAGGCAATAAAATCTGGTCTGTGCAATGTCAGATACTCACCGTTTACAGGTGGATTTCGAAACGAAACCTGCTTAACTTTGTAGTAAGGTGCAAATGAATGAGCCTGCCAAACTTAAGCTGTCTGCCTCCATGGCAAGTTGGAGAATTAGTGATGAGTGAGTGAGTGGAGTGAAGTGAGGAGTGAGGGCGTTACAGGTGGAATTCGAAACAAACCTGATAACTTTGTAGTAAGGTGCAATGAATGAGCCTGCCACAATTTAAGCGTTCTGCCTCCACGGCAAGTTGGAGAATTAGAGATGCGGGAGTGGCAGTGAAGGGCTTGCCTTTTATTAGTATAGATATACATTTTGTTCTTTACCTTGTACATTTTATCTAGATTAGTTAGTTAGGGTTTCCGTGGTTATATTTTCTTTTGTTTGTTTTCTTGGTTAGGAATAAATCTTATTTCTTCTATTGTCATGCAGCATCTATTTAATTACATTCACCACAGGATCATTACCCATGTGGTTTGGGAAGGATTTCAAGTTTTAATAATCTGAGAATTCATCCAGAATTCTGCACATATGTGTGAAACAATGGCACCTTTACGTAGATTCTAAAAATATGTATTTGCGGGTTACTTTCAGGTAAGGGACTGAAAAAAGGCAAATAATGATGCCATAAAGTTATGGTTGGCTCTCTCTGAACTTTTTGTGGTCATGTGACACGGGGGGAACTGTTTGTCCAGGAAATGTAAAAAGATAAATTATTTAATGGGAATCTTTCTTTTGTACTTGAGGCGTGTTCAAGATTCCTAAGTGTTTTCTCTTTCTTCAAGTGCAAAATACTACAGAGAACATCTGGTTTTCTGCATGCATCTATTAAAGAAAGGGGACTGTTATGTATATGAAATTATTTCCAAAATATATAGTTGTTCAGAATACAATGATTTTTTATGTAATTGCACACGTGCATTGGTTCTTTTAGGGTTAGTTATTGGCTATGTCTTTGTATAGACCATGCATATGGCATACCGTTTGATTCAGGACATTTGAGAAATTGATATTTAGTGGTGGTGTATAGGTTAAGTGAGTTTTAGGTAAGATTTCAAACTTTGAATCATTTTTCTATACATTTTTGCACTTATGCCTCAGGTCCCATTTGTAGTTAGTGACTTTTAAGTGTGAATTTTAAGCACTTTTTGGTGATTTTAGGTTAAGGGTATCTTACATTAACGCCAGAAGTCTTGCAAATGGTGTTTTTTGTTTTGTTTTTTCTTGTAATTGAGTCTATCCTGGACAGGAAGAGTGGAGTCCTAACATATGTCTTTTTTAAATATTTACCTTAAAATCCAGTGAAATTACAGAATATTTACACAAATTCTGTTATCTGTTAAAAAAAAACTTTTCCTGGGAAAAAAAAAAAAATCTATTTATTGTAGGGTTTCTGTGGAACTGAAGGTGACCACAAGTAAAATAAGATATATGGTAATGAGAGGGTTAAATAAAATAAATGTACAGGACCATACTGTGTATATAGAAGCACTATTGGCTATTTCCTCTCAAAGCCATGTTAGCCAAACGGGTTAACATAGTTAAGAGCTGTGAACAAAAGAGGGTCCACAACTGCCGCAAACAGAACCAACCAAAAGCGACTTTTTCGGATGGAATTTTAAAGAGTCGCTATTGGCTGGTGAATTGCCTTAAGGGATCTCTATATATTACCCCGCGACACAGTATTAAAGTGATAGTAAATAGTCATGATTCTGGGTGGACTCTGGTTTTAAATCACGCATCAAAGAAAATTTTGAAACTTAGCAAAAAATCAAATATTAGAAAATTTAAATCATCATAAAATTATAAAATTTGAAATAAAAAAATTATAATAATTTTTTTTTTTAATTCTGATCAATTGGGTTGGACAGATATTTGGATTTTGGAACAACATCAGCGGGACTGTGCTAGAATAAAAATCGTCAATTCTGTTCCCCTCTAATTTTAACCAGTATTCAGTCATATACTGTAGGTAACAATATAATACGTGTCCATTGTTAGTCTTCCACTGTATTAAGGAAGTGGTGAGATAAGTAAGTGATGACCAAGTGGTGCAAAATGCTGAAAAACTCTCCTATACATATTAATCTTCTGAAGTTCAGGGGTGTAATATAGTTATAAACACTGTGTGTACACATATATTTCATCTCCACCAAAGACAAAAACTGGACATGTGTGGGTTTGGTACTGAAGATTTTTCAAATATCGATGTAACTAAGAAGAAGGTAAAATATTATATTATATTGACATATAGGAAAGTATTGGAAAAGAACAAAATACCAGTAATATCTCAACATGAAACATATCATTATTAGGAACGGAATTAGCACCGTTAGCCATATTTTAGGTGCTGTCGACATCATATCTTGGGAATATAAATACATATATAGAATAGTTTGATAAGAGACATGTGAAATTTTAGGGAAATGGTGCAGGACTTTTATATTGAAATTGAATTATTTAAATGAATTCAAATTGTTCAAGATGTAATTAGAACATGTGGGGAATAGTAAAGGTAGTTAATTTTAGCAAAGTGGGGCGGGTTTTGTTTTTTTTTTTTTTTGCGGCCATATACGCATGAATCGCGTTTACCGCGATTATAAAGGCCCGAAAATGGCCGCGAAAAGTTAACGAAGCGTTAACCTTTCGCGCCGATACTACCCGTTACCGCCGTTCTATTATTAAAGCGCGGGTACGGTTTCGCTCGGCTAGTATCGGCTTGTTTACTGGCACATTGAAGTGGCGAAGTCAGCCGATACTAACCTCCCGACGGGGGGATGGGCAGCAACCCGCGGGGGTGGTAGCACCGCCCGGGACACGCACCACGCCCAACCCCCGCGGCCGCCACCACTTCCCAGCAAGCCCCTCCAACCCGTTCCTCAACCCGTTCGTCGCGCAATCTCGGAGAGGAGTAGAATGGGCTGCAGGGAGGGGCCCAGTAAGGGTGGTCGCGACCACCCGCCGCGCACCCCCTCCCGGCACCCCTCCAAGCCCCGCCCCGGCACGCGTCCGGGAGGGGAACGGGAGGGAGCGCTGGGGGGTGGAGGCTCCCCTCCAGCGGGCCCTGCAGAGGCTTGTGGGCTAGGGGGTCACCGCAGCTCGAACCGGGACCCCCCTCCCCGGGGGCACTCAAGGGCCTGCGGCACTGACAAGTGTCCTTTGGCGGGGGTCCCGCAGTTCTTGAACCGGACCCCAGTGCGTCTCTTAACAAGAGACCTTGGGACGTCGCTTTCTTCCAGTCCCCGGCGCACCCCAGCTCCCGCCGAGGGGACCGACCGAACCCGAGAGTACCCATGCGTGCGCCAGGGGGTAACCCGCCGTGGCGACGGCGACCTCAACGAGGGCCGATGTTTGCGGGTCCTTTGATCCGACGCGACGTCTTCGCCCGGAGACTGGAAAAAGATAGACGTCGCCCAAGGGCTCTTTTAAGAAGACCGCATGGGGGTCCCGGTTAGCTGCGGGGGACCCCCGCAAAGGCACTTGTTTCAGTGCCGCGCTGGGGCACATTAATAGCTGGTATACTTGCTGGGGGCACATTAATAGCTGGTATACTTGCTGGGGGCACATTAATATCTGGTATACTTGCTGGGGGCACATTAATAGCTGCTATACTTGCTGGGGACACATAAATAGCTGGTATACTTGCTGGGATCATATTAATAGCTGGTATACTTGCTGGGGGCACATTAATAGCTGGTATACTTGCTGGGGGCACATTAATAGCTGGTATACTTGCTGGGGGCACATTAATAGCTGCTATACTTGCTGGGGACACATAAATAGCTGGTATACTTGCTGGGATCACATTGATAACTGGTATACTTGGTTGGGGCACATTGATAGCTGGTAGCATATTAATAGCTGGTATACTTGCTGGGATCATATTAATAGCTGGTATACTTGCTGGGGGCATATTAATAGCTGGTATACTTGCTGGGATCATATTAATAGCTGGTATACTTGCTATTTTACTAAGCTTCTAAATCCCAATTTCTACCAGACAAATATATCAAATATCTTAAAACTTGAACAAGAAACAGCAATAACTAGTGTAGAAGTAAACTAATGTAAGTTGATGACTCATCTGATATGTTATATTAAATGGTGAGAAGGAAGCACAAATATAGATGTAAAAACAGATCACCACCAGTCAAGGGGCTTATTTTATTCACAGTCCACTGAAATAATTACCATATCCAAGGTCCTCCCACTAATAATTACCATATCCAAGGTCCCCACTGAAATAAATTACCATATACAGCATAGAAAATGTGTGCTGCTGCACTGCATAGAATTATACGCCAACTCACCAGTCCGGACTTGTTTGAAACTTGCCTTTATTTCTTCATTAAAACAGAGATTTTTTGGCTGGGGACGGTGGAAGGTGTCTGACGCATTTCAGGTCATTATCTAATCATAATAAATA
>JAACNH010000377.1:28328-161854 GCA_019447015.1 Hymenochirus boettgeri
ATAATCCAAGGTCCTCCCACTGAATAAATTACCATATCAAGGTCCTCCCACTAAAATAAATTACCATATCCAGGTCCTCCCACTGAAATAAATTAACATATAAAAGTACTGTCACTGAAATAAATTACACTATTCAAGATCCTCCCATTGAAATAAATTACCATATCCAAGGTCCTCCCACTGAAATAAATTACCATATCCAAGGTCCTGCCACTGAAATAAATTACACTATTCAAGGTCCTCCCACTGAAATAAATTACACCATTCAAGGTCCTCCCACTGAAATAAATTACCATATCCAAGGTCCTCCCAGTAAAATATTACCATATCCAAGGTCCTCCCACTGAAATAAATTACCATATCCAAGGTCCTGCCACTGAAATAAATACCATATCCAAGGTCCTGCCACTGAAATAATTACCATATCCAAGGTCCTGCCACTGAAAAAAATTACCATATCCAAGGTCCTCCCACTGAAAATAAATTACCATATCCAAAGTCCTCCCAGTAAAAAATTACCATATCCAGGTCCTCCCACTGAAATAAATTACCATATCCAAGGTCCTGCCACTGAAATAAATTACCATATCCATAGTCCTCTAACTGGACACAGTAAAGAAGCTGCCATTAAGCAAGTGTAAGAATATTCCCTGTACATTTGCAGATCATAAAGAAGGTTCCATAGTCTAGTTCCACATTACAGTTATAACAAAAAGGTTAATAAAACGTAAAATATATATCTCTTCCCACACACATCTATCTGTAAAAGCCATATATGTTATATGGTAACTTCATATATGTAACTTGTATTTAATTTGAAAATTGTATGTAAAGTGCAACAATTCTGACACAGCCTCGCTACACGTGTTTCCTCTATTAACCGATTCTTTCAAAAACAGTTTGCAGATTAATTTTCCATGTATATGTCTGTTTATTTGAAACAAAGAAAATTCATCAGGTTTTATTATACACTGTATGAGCTAAAAAAACAAAAATCAGATTGGGGTATTAAACTAAAACAAGTTTCCAAATTGTTTTCCTACAAATATGTTTTGTTGTTCATTTCAGGTTTAATAACAAAATGATGTAACATTTTGGGATAAATACATCCTAATAGTCCAGCACTAGAGGTCAATATGCAAATATCTCCACACACACAGTGTTTTTCCCTTTGGTCTCAGATAGGCGGGATCTTGTGATCCAACACTTGCAGAAGACCAGCATGCTGAAAGTGATGTACTTGGCCCATTAACTGTCCGGTAAGGTCCGAGCTAAAAATGCTAAAACAAAACTAACAGCTGCCAGAAGCCCCATATAACCAATAACTGAGTAAAAGGCAATAGCTGATCCCTCATTGCACTGAATGATGATGTCCAGGGTAAGTGTGAATGTCCATATCCTGAAAGGGAGGAAAATGGCCAACCAAGTCATACAGATTATTATTTGAATGGATGAACAGATCAAGACTACAGAATTGGACAGTTTTGACTCCACCCATTTCCTCCATGAGCTCCCAGGCTTGGTGGCCCACTGAAATAAATTACCATATCCAAGGTCCTCCCACTGAAATAAATTACCATATCCAAGGTCCTGCCACTGAAATAAATTACCATATCCAAGGTCCTCCCACTGAAATAAATTACCATATCCAAGGTCCTCCCACTGAAATAAATTACCATAGGTTAGGTCCTCTAACTAATCACGAAGTAGGTTCCATAATGTCTGCACTTAGTTCCACATTACATAACAAAAAGTTTAATAAAACATAAAATATATCTCTTCCCACTCACATCTGATCTGTAAAAGCCATATATGAAGTTCTATAGTACTAAACCACCTTGTATTTATATATTGAAAATTGTATGTAAACTGCAATAATTCTGACCCAGCCTCACTACACGTGTTTCCTCTGATTAACTGATTAAAAAACAGTATGCAGATAGATACAGTTTCCATGTATTATGTCTGTTTATTTTAAAAAAGCCAATCAGGTTGTATATTATATATGAAAAGTAGACTTTTGTAAGAGAAAACAACTATGGGTATTAAATACAACAAAGTTTATCAAGATTTTTGTCCTATTAAATATGTTTTTTTGTTCATTTCTGGTCTAAATAAAATAATGTAACATTTGGGAATAAATATAAATCCTAATAGTCCCAACTAGAGGTCAATATGGCAATTCTCCACACACACAGTGTTTTTTCCTTTGGTGCTCAGATAGGCCGGGATCATTGTGATCCAAAACTGCAGAAGACCAGCATGCTGAAAGTGATGTACTTGGCCTCATTAAAACTGTCCGGTAGGTCCGAGCTAAAAATGCTAAAACAAAAACTAACAGCTGCCAGAAGCCCCATATAACCAATAACTGAGTAAAAGGCAATAGCTGATCCCTCATTGCACTGATGATGATTGTTCCAGGGTAAGTGTGAATGTCCATATCCTGAAAGGGAGGAGAAATGGCCAACCAAGTCATCCAGATTATTATTTGAATGGATGAACAGATCAAACTACAGAATTGGACAGTTTGACTCCCACCCATTCCTCCATGACTCCCGCTTGGTGGCTTTGAATGCAATGTAAACCATGATAGTCTTGGCCAGGAGAAAAGAGACAGCTATGGAGAAGGTGATTCCAAAAGTGATTATACGTAACATGCAGGTTATATCCACAGGGCGACCGAGGAACAGGAACACACTGAGGAAGCTCAACTTGATGGAGACCAGGAGGAGGAAGCTGAGGGTCCTGTTATTGGCTCTTACTATGGGCGTGTCCCAGTATATAATAAATAATCTCATGATCACCTGAGTCATAAGAAAAAAGAAAACTGATACCGTTGAATAAAATATTGAAATAATATGATTATTGTATGACAGGAAATCTTCCTTGCTTGCAATGCACATGTCCATCTTCTTATTGGGCCATTCCATATCCAGGCACCTGATACAGGACACACTGTCTATAATAATACAGAGACAAATGATTTAAACTGTAATTACAATTACAAATGTTATAACAATCAGACTAATTTGTAAATTTAATTTATTTTTGTATTTGTGGCTATGATGCTGTAACCTGATATAGAGGGAACCACATAAATTAAAACAAAAATATAAAAACAGACCAGTAAGGTAAATTACCTAATATAGTATTTCTGATATAATAGACCATTTTAAATCTCCCATATTTTAAACTATTGGGAGTCATTCACTGAGGTTCCTTGCACCAGTTTTGGCCACACTTGCAATTGCATGAAAATCCCAATAGCGACATATTAGGCCTGAATACAAATATCTATCTATCTATCTATCTATCTATCTATCTATCTATATAGTTTTTAATACTATATGGTAGCACCCAGGCTGAAAAACATCAAGTTATGGAGTGCGGAGGATCTTCTATTACTTTATTACTATATATATATATATATATATATATATATATATATATATATATATATAAATACACATGAAGGAGCAGCACTCAATTTTCAATAATATAAGTTATATTTCATATAATCAATGCTTTGTTCTCATGCCTTCATCAGGCATTTATTATCATACACACTTTGTATGTATAGGATGCTGACTTTCAAAATGCAACAATTGATTCCTATCTGTCAGCTTAGTAAACAATTTAGTTTGGAGTCCCTGGTCCTTGTACACAGTTATGTCCAAAAAGTTAATACATTCCTTATTACATTCCATAGAATATCTTATTGCTGGATGCATTCCATTGAGCTCCAGGTGGAACCGCGACAGGGAATCAATGTCACCCCTCCAGAGGAGGAACACATCATCAATAAATCTCCACCAGGCTACACTATGATAGATGCGTCCGTCCTCAAGCCAGGCCATAAAGGCATTGGCATAGGAGGGAGCGACGTTGGATCCCATCGCGGTTCCCCTAAGCAGCAAATAGTATGCATACTTAAAGGAGAAGTAGTTCCTTGTCAGAATAATCTTCAGTACATCTAAAAATAAGTTTTTTTCATCATATGAGGCCTCCATTTGTAACAAACATTTAACAGCCATCATACCGTCTATATGTGGGATAGAGGTATATAGACTGGCAACATCAAAAGTCACCAGTACTATTCAATTTTTCCAAAAAGTCAAGACTGTCCCTAATGTTTTTTCATGTCAGAGGTCCCAGTACCCTATCTAACATGACAGCCAAAGGATTGAACACTGACTCAATCCCCGCCACAATTGGGCATCCCTGAGGTTCTATTGGGTTTTTGTGCACCTTGGGCAAGGTGTACAATGTAGGGGTTCTGGGATCTCTGACTATAAGAGCCTTTTTCAAATCAGTTGTTATCACACCCATCTCCAAATATCAGTATCCAGTATAACGATCGCCCCACCCTTATCGGACAGTTTGTTCGTTACACTGGAATCTGATGCTAATTTGTCCAATACCAATCTCTCCTCCCTTGAGCAATTTTGTTTTTTATTTTTATTATTTCCAAGGGTATCGACCAGCCCTTTTATGTCTCTCTGGACATTTTTAATATATGTCTCAACTGGAGGACAGGTGGTTGGTGGCACAAACATATATTTAACCTTAAGACCAAAATTAAACCGGTTTCTGTGTATTCAGTGGTAGGTTTATCCTTTCCTGTGGAAAAAAATGCTTTGAGTCTCAATGTCCTGAAAAAACGATATATATATATATATATATATATATATATATATATATATATATATATATATATATATATAGCAAACGGTGACCAGATGCACTCCTCCCTTGCCTTCATATAATGCCCGGGTGCCTCCAACAATTCATAGCATAAGAAACAGATAGGAGCACTCCATGGACTGGATCAAACTGTTTATTGAAACATCAAAGGGATCGACACGTTTCAGCCAACACACGGCTGTCGTCAGGATATGCCATTTTGGACAAACAGGTGCCATAAATAGATAAAACCCTCCCACAAACCCTCCCACACCTCCAGTGAATCCTCCTTTAAAGTGCACGATAGTAATAAAAAATATGCATATAAATACATTAAAGCGTAAAAACACGGATCCGAGACCAGTAAACATAGTAATAAAGATAAGCAACAATAGCAGCAATACCACTTAAGACTGGGCACTCCGCGGTCTTAGCGATCCATTTATTAACCAACACGTTTCAGCCCTCCATTAACGGGCCATCCTCAGAGTGTCCCTGAGGACGGGCCGTTAATGGAGGGCTGAAACGCGTTGGTTTGATACCGACTGTGCTTTTGCTTAATAAATGGATCGCTAAGACCGCGGAGTGCCCAGTCTTTCTCTTTGTATATATATATTTTTTTTGTTTTTTTCCGGCAAACACCCTTGCCGTTCTCAAGATACCAAGGCCTACGAGTGCTCCTTTCTACAATTGCACACTATCTACACTATGTAGGACGCACCGAGGCATTTGAATATATATATATATATATATATATATATAGAAACCGCTTCAACACCCGCACACAGGTTTTAATCTTCAATTTCTTTTATTTCACTTAGCCCATGTAAAACTACAACGTTTCGGGGTTGCACACCCCTTCCTCAGGTACAACAACGGCTAGCCGTTAAAGATTAAAACCTGTGTGCGTGTGAACTGGTTTTCTGGATATTTTGGGAGCTATACAGCCGATCCCTCCACACAAGCACCAGGTAGATGAAGATATAAGGGTGCAGTACCTGTTTCTGATTGTTATATATATATATATATATATATATATATTATATATATATAATTATTATATATATATATTATATATATAACAAGTAGGTTCCTCTTCACTTGTTCACACAACAGCTGCTGGGGCTCCCGTATAAGGAGACAAATAGGTATAGGTACGAACACTCCTCGGACTAGACAAAAGTTTTATTGATAAAGGGTAGGTCCAGTTACCTAATATATATATATCTATATATATATAGATATATATATATATATATATTATATATATATATATATATATATATATTATATATATATATGCTAGCAAAAGTGTGCCCGTTGGTGCACAGTGGAAATGATGTGTGTATGTTATCAGGAAACATCCAGGGGGCAATAATAAAATGAGTCGAAGGTCCTAAAAAAAAAAAAAAAAATCGCATCATATTAATGAACAAACACACACTTATATCCTCCCTTACATATACACCTGCCAGCTAGAATATAAGGGTCTATGTGGAATAAACCTGCAGGTCTGAGAACTGACCCGGCAATTTAAACAGCACCTTTGGCATCAAAAGCAGCCCTACTATATCCGATTTTACTTTCCCGCCCGAGTGCCCCTGCGACATAGACCGATCCTGCAAGAACCGCCTGTCTGTGGCATAGAAGAATAGGAAAGGTGGTTCTGGCAAGATCAAACTAATATTGCATGAGCGCTTGGTTGGATAAGTAAAATCGGATATATATATAGCCACCTTAAATCCTATACTGTATCCTGATTAACATGCAAGGTTCATATTTATTAGTATTTACCACAAGTTCCAGATTTAACTAACCTATGGGGTTAGGACTTGGGAGCACAGGATACTGATTGAATATACATGTTAGGGAGAGGTGTGGATAGAGGAGCTAAAAGCTCCACACAGAGTAAAAAATGAAATAGAGCCTTCTTATAACAGAAGGTACCTCATAGAATCATGTTATTATAATAGCATTGCCTTAATAATCTAACATATAAACACATATTTCTCACTTAAAGAAATGGGTGGGGACATGCAAAGTATCTTATTTATTGCCTGTGGCAAAGGCATGTGTCTAGATATAATACAGCCTAATGGTATAAAGCAGGCGTGTGTAACTTGTGACCTTTTACATGTTTGAAAACCACAATTCCCAGAATTCTCTGTTTGCAGTAAGTTTTTTCTTAATATCCTGTAGCTAAGGCATCTGTCTAGATCTAATACAGCCTAAGCTTGTGATCTTTCACATGTTGGGAAAACTACAAATCCCAGCATTCTATGTTTTGCAGTTAGTGTCTTCTAATGAACTTTTCACATGTTTAAAACTACAACTCCCAGCATTCCCTAACTGCACATAATTCGGGAAAACTTAGTTTTCATACATCCTGGAATAAAGACATTTTCCTGACTTAAAAGCCCACGGTCATGTTTTAGCGCTTCCTACCCAAGGGTTTGAACATGTAAGTGATTCATCTGCCCTTCCCTTACATTCATAGCTATTAGACTATTGGATTAGAAAAGCATTATATGGGTCGATTGGTTGGTGCAACGTTAATGCCCGCTTTGCGGTGCAGCGCAAGTACCAGAAGAGGCACTCATGTGGCCGTTTCAAAGTAATTTACCAGAGGTTGTTTGCCTCTTTACACATAAGTATTAAACCCCAACTAATAGCTGGCGATACTTATGTGCGTGTAAGATTCACCCAAAATCGCACAGCCTCTGGTAAATCCCGTACGGGAGATTTGCCCAGAGAGCTTGTGCCTCTGGGTGAATCTCCCTGTTAAGAGTCATAAACTTTACCATATTTGCACTCACTTCCAAATACCATCTACCTGGCAGTTATAATCTATAAAGTCTAAAGGTTCGTGCACACATGCGATCGCCGGTGCCGACGCATGACATGTGCGAATGGCCTTTTCGGATTATATTCGTGCCATGTATCAACAGAACGACCATTTTAGCTGATAAAGTGCCCATACATGCACGATTATCGGCTGTTCATACACATCGTGCGTCACGGGTTGGCACCCGCGATCGCATGTGTGTACAAACCTTAAGGCTGGGTAAACACCAGTAACGAACTAATAGTACCACAGATTAGTCGGCTGGAAATATGTGATGGTGTGGGGCAGCCAGCCACGACGGAGTTCGGTCGTCCGTATGAGATAAATGGGTCAGTTAGTAAATCACGGCCAATCATGCAGTTCCCTATGGGACCACATGATCAGTCTGTCACATGCTCTGCTGGCTGCAGCCACTGTTACTGTGACCAACAGCCATCTGTCCTGGCAGGACTTTCACACAAAGCAGATGCTCAGTTGGGACACATGTATTATATGTATCCAGACAAAATTGTATTAACCTGCAGATCTGAACACAGATAGAGGCAATCCTGCCACAATGTGCAATTCAATCTGAACAGCTCCATTGGACATCCTGAGACCCTATACAGGATCCAGAATAACATGCAAGGTTTATACTTATTGGTAATTACCCTAGCAAGTTCCAGATTTACAGTCACTATGGGGTTAGGAAACACAGGATTCTGATTAGCTTGACAAGTTATGGAGAGGTTTGGATAAAGGAGCTAAAAGCTTCCCACAGGGTATAAAATGAAGCATTTTAAGTATGCTTGTGAAGGTTCTCATTCATCCAGGTCATGGTATATCTGTTGTATTCAATTAGATCAACTGGACTTGAAGTTTAGTTCTTGAAGACGTTTCGTTAGTCATCCGACTGGCTTTCTCAATTCAGAATGACTTGTACAAGAATCTGTGGCAATTATGTACCCTGGAAAATCCCAATTAGCATATCACAGCCAAGTGTTAAGGGCGTGATTAGATAGTGATAGATTAGATAGACACCTCTTAGCCACTATCTAATCACGCCCTTAATCTGCAATATTGTGTATCTAGGATAACCTCCAACAGAGCAGGGTGTGGAAGTTAGGAGCATGTAGCAGAGTATTTTGTGGTATAATGTGGTGCCAAGTTTTAACCCTTTGTGGAGATCTGCAAAGCCAATAATCAATCATTTTACGGGTTAACTTGATCAAAGTGTTAAGATCATTCATATACTTAATGCTGCTAAATACAGAACTTTCTTATCCCCACTATATTAAAAACCTTTTTATAGTCTTTTATAAAGATATATGTTGTCCCTCATTATACATTTTATATACAGTTCCTCAAAATATTGCATGTACACGTTGGCAAATGATGGGGCCACATTGGACCCCATTGCTGCACCTGTGATCTGTATAAACCTAAAATAGATGTGAGTGAGCACAAATCTCAGTAGCTCCATCAAGAATTCAATTGGTGGGAAATTATGTCCATGCTTCATGAGAGTTTGTCTACAAGCCTCTATCCCCTCCTCATGGGGGGGATCACTGTATAAATGCGACCAACATCAAGTGTTACAGTTAATCACACATGGGGTGCTACTGTATATGTTGACCAATATTTCTCTAAACTGGTTACTATCTTTAAGGTATGAATTCATCCCTTTGACCACCAGTTGTAAAAAGACATTGAGCCACTGGTTTCATTAACGGTCCATGGAAGGTCACAATTAGTCTGCCTGGTGGTGCTTCAAGGGATTTATATACCTTTGGGAGAGTGTAAATAATAGGATATACAGGATGACTGGTCAGTAAAGATTTACTGGTATCCTCCTTCACCCAACCTGCTAGTTCCGCAGGTGATAGTAATGATGATCTAACAATGCTATTTCCCTACTTTTGTTTGTAGGATGAATTATAAGTTTATTATCAGAACCAAGGGTACATATAGCAACAATCTCAGCCCTATCAAGTTTCCAAAGTGAAAATATCTCTTATTGGTGTGATTGTGTACTTCATTCAGTACGTATCATATAAGTGAAAAACTTTTATAGATGCTGGAGTGTTAACCAGCTCAAAAGTGCTACATGGTCTAAATTAATCAATAGGTTAGGCAGGTGTCATTTTAAACATGTCTCTGAAACTTAAACAGGTAAACTTAGAAGTGGGGACAAATGACAAACTTTTATTATGCAAGCTTGTAGCACAAGGTGTTTGTTATAAATATTTGTTTACTTAGAATGAATATCACCAACAATGGATACACTGTACTTTAAACTCCAAGGAAATGTCAATTTAAATGTCAGTATGAAGTGTGGACACTGACCAGTGGTAGTAAAGTGAAAATGTTCTATCCTGATGAGGCATTTGTATGCAGTTCTGCTTTATCGTTAAATGTGTGCATCGGTATCGAGAGGCAGTTCCAACAATTATATTCAATGCATTATTAGATGTATTACTAACTAGATATTTTAGAATATATTAAAATATAATTATTGCCACCATTTTGATAAAGGAAGCAGGCTCCTCCCACTGATGCCTCCTCTGCACATGCTCAAGTTCGTAAAAGACAGAGGGAGCAATATTTAAAATAAATATCTGGTTTGTAATAAAGTGCTTAAAATAGAAGTTGTTGTTAAGGGCAAATAAATGACTAGTGACCATTTTTGGCTGCATGTAAGTACTGTATAACAGCTTATCAGTAATATAGACAGGGTTGAGACTTTCACCCTGGGTACTATTTAGGTGTGGAGTGGGGGAGAGGTGAGTGTAATTGTCCTTTTAATTGTAGACACTTTAAGACAGTTTTATTTATTAGTCCTTTCAATTTGGCTTTTGTTTATCTCCCAGGTTTTGGTGCCTAGATCAAGTCTCTGTATATTTTTCTAGCTAACATATAAAAATATGTATGAATTGAATATTTAAGTACAAGTATAATTTATTTTACTTTTTTGGGAAAAGTGCCTTGCCAAACCATCACATGGCGATCAGGAATATGGCAGAGCGGAAGTGTATTGACAAGAATGCAGAAAGCCATGGGTAACAATCTGTGGTGAGGCACTTTTCCAAAATGGGACACATTCCAGCTACATTTGATGGATGGCTATTGACTTTTAAACCCCCCCTCCCCACACACACACACACATACACAAAGAAAAGATAGAGATACTATTCTATTGAGAGGGGAAGTATTATGGATAAGTAAACTGAGCTATGTTATATGTTTGATACTAGAACCTGAATTCATGAAGATGTAAAAACTTCTATCTGTTTTTATTGATTTATATCTTCTACTATATAAAGCAGAAATCTTGTATGTATGTATGTATATATGTATGTATGTATGTATGTATGTATATATGTATGTGTGTATGACTCAACATAACAGCGACACCCTCTGAAAGGGCCGACGCCCATGAAATCCAGTTTGAACAATAAAAATCATGCACATCCCTTGCAGAGTGTGATTCCCCAATTCAGTAACTCAGATGAAGGGCCTGGGCTCTGTGTGCTGCCCAACTTCAACACAGACACAGAGTCCACTTCAGTCACACAACAACAGCGTAATGTACAGCTACACAACTCAGAGAGCTACACACACAGAACAACAGCTTCTATAACAGAGGGAACAAGACAGGTCTGTAACACATTACAATTTGCTCCTGGAAGGTTTCAAATATAAACCCTGGAAAGACTATGTTACTATTGGTGATATGAATGACATTTATATACAAATATAAACCCTGGAAAGACTATGTTACTATTGGTGATATGAATGACATTTATATACAAATATAAACCCTGGAAAGACATTTGTTCTATTGGTGATATGAATGACATTTATATACAAATATAAACCCTGGAAAGACTATGTTACTATTGGTGATTGAATGACATTTAATACATATATAAACCCTGGAAAGACTATGTTACATTGGTGTATGAATGACATTTATATACAAGATATAACCCTGGAAAACTATGTTACTATTGGTGATATGAATGACATTTATATACAATAAACCCTGGAAAGACTATGTTACTATTGGTGATATGAATGACATTTATATACAGATATAAACCCTGGAAAGACTATTTACTATTGGTGATATGAATGACATTTATAATACAAATATAAACCCTGGAAAGACTATTTACTATTGGTGATATGAATGACATTTATATACAAAATAAACCCTGAAAGACTATGTTACTATTGGTGATATGAAAAATGACAAAAAAAAAATGGACAGAGAAAATGATATAATAAACTGAGGAAATGTGACTAGGAGAAAGAATATTAAAAATATAAACTGGAAAGACATGAGTAGGAAAAGACATTTGATACAGATAAACCCTGGAAAGACTATATTACTATTGGTGATATGAATGACCTTTATATACAATATAAACCCTGGAAAGACTATGTTTACTATTGGGTGATATGAATACATTTATATACAATATAAACCCTGGAAAGACTAGTTACTATTGGTGATTGAATCACATTTATATACAATAAAACCCTGGAAAGACTATGTTACTATTGGTGATATAATTACATTTATAACAATATAAACCCTGGAAAGACTGTTTACTATTGGTGATATGAATACACTTTATATACAATATAACCCTGAAGCCTATGTTTACTATTTGTGATATGAAACCACATTATATACAAATATAAACCCTGGAAAGACTATGTTACTATTGGTGATATGAATCACATTATATACAATATAACCCTGGAAAGACTGTGTTACTATTGGTGATATGAATCACATTTATATACAAATATAAACCTGGAAAGACTGTGTTACTATTGGGATATGAATGACATTTATATACATATAAACCCTGGAAAGACTGGTTACTATTGGTGATATGAATGACATTTATAACAATATAAACCCTGGAAAGACTATTTACTATTGGTGATATGCTCACATTTATATACAAATATAAACCCTGGAAAGACTATGTTACTATTGGTGATATGAATGACATTTATTACAAATATAAACCCTGGAAAGACTGTGTTACTATTGGTGATATGAATGACATTTATATCAAATATAAACCTGGAAGACTGTGTTTACTATTGGTGATATGAATGACATTTATATACAAATTTAAACCCTGAAAGACTGTGTACTATTGGTTGATATGAATGACTATTATATACAAATATAAACCCTGGAAAGACTGTGTTACTATTGTGATATGAATCACATTTATATACAAATATAAACCCTGGAAAGACTATGTTACTATTGGTGATATGAATCACATTTATATACAATAAACCCTGGAAAGACTATGTTACTATGGTGATATAAATGACATAATATACAATATAAACCCTGGAAAACTATGTTACTATTGGTGATATGAATCACATTTATATACAAATATAAACCCTGGAAAGACTATGTTACTATTGGTGATATGAATCACATTAACACAATATAACCCTGAAAGACTACGTTGCTTTGGGGATATGAATGACATTTATTACAATATAACCCCTGGAAAAACTATGTACTATTGGTGATATGAATGATTTTATACAAATATAAACCCTGGAAAGACTATGTTACTATTGTGATAGAATGACATTTATACAAATATAAACCCTGGAAAGAATGTTACTATTGGTGATATGAATGACATTTATATACAATAATAAACCCTGGAAAGACTATGTTACTATTGGTGATATGAATCACATTTATATACAAATATAAACCCTGGAAGACTATGTTCCTATTAGTGATATAATTATTGTCATGCTAGAGAACTTTAAGTAGATCCTCCTACAATTTGACCATGCCCCCACATATTACTGTCACAGCCACACACCCAAACATCATGGTCATGCTCATACCCCAACCATCAAGGCCACGCCCCACCCCCCCAACATCAAGACATGCTAATACCCCAACCCATCAAGGCCACATCCCCAAAGATAACTGCCATGCATTGCAAACCATTCCCCCAAATGTTATGACCCACGTTACCTAATATTGTGGTCACCCCCCCAAAAAAAACATTATGGTCTGGCCCCAAAGCATCACGAGCCACACACCCCCAACACCACACCCAATGTCCCTTATTGGCAACGGCCATGCTTTGAAACAGCGTGGCCATATCCCCAAATAGTGCAACCACCAAATTCCACACAACCAAGCCTCCCTGGACACACAACATCACAGACATCCACACACTAGAATGCCATGCCCCCACCCACTGCAACATCGCAGATATGCCCTCCATCTACTCAAACCAGGACGGTTGGGGGGTATGGACTACACAAGAATTACTGTCTTACTGGACTTAAGCACCAGACACACTGCCCACATGTCACAATCACTTCACAAGACAGTTACAACTTAAGAACAAAGACATCATGGCACTTGACCAGAAAGTAACGTTATTGATTGGGATCTATAGTCATATTAAAGTGGTCCTTGAGCAAGGATAAAGTGTTTAAGTGCAAACAGGTGACACTGCTCACTAATGTGCAAAAATAAAGCACACTTATAAAACACACCAACACTCAGACAGCGCAACAGAATGAACCCGACTTTAACAACAAAGACAAAGAGTCCACACGTCACATGATCAGAGACACTTGACGCCTGTCAGTCACTCAAGAGCTGTGATATTCAGTTGCAATCAACATGTTTTCCCAATGGCAATTCCTGTAGCATGTTCACAAGTATGTTCACCACAACATGTTATATTTACGCTCCAGTTGGAAAACTGATAATGTTGTATAAAGGTTTTGCTATAACAGTGTGTTTATTTGTCCCCAACAATGTCACCTCCTCACTCATAACTATTAAATACATGATCGTACTTTACCAACTGTGCACTTTTCTTTTTCCCTGTCTTTTCATCAAGCCAAACACACACCTGCAACGTAACATACTATACCCACATTGTACACGGGCCCAACACCGGTTACAACTGCTAGTAATAATAATATTATATAAGAATAATTTTTTAATGGTGAAGTGATCTACAGGTTACTAACATGTGTATGTAAGTATCCAAGCAGACACATACGGAATTACCATATCCATGGCTTTCCATTTGAGCCCGAAATATCGGGTATAAACCATTTATACTGGCGGACCTATGTTTCCATGTCTAGTTAATATAGTAAAGTGTATCCACTAAATGAGTGTAAGTTACTGCTGATTTTATTGAATAATGTAGGATGGACTATTATATATTTAAACCAGATACTGGGGGAAATAAATGGAACATTTTTTATTTCTTAACATTCACACTTTGTCTTATATACAAATATAAACCCTGGAAAGACTATGTTACTATTGGTGATGTGAATCACATTTATATACAAATATAAACCCTGATAAGACTATGTTACTATTGGTGATATGCATCACATTTATATACAAATATAAACCCTGGAAAGACTATGGGGCTCAATTACCCAGAGCCGCTATCGCTGTGGGTAAATGCTTCTTCCGTGATTTAATATTGTGTTTGCGAATGAGGATAAATCAAGCTAAATCCCGCTAAGGGATTTACCCACTGCGGGATTTTAACGCCAGCTATTTGCTGGCGTTAAAATCCTGCGCTAAAACTAGCCCAAACCCGATATTAAATCGCGAGCGGCGGATATGCAGGTGATTTTTGCGTAACCTGCGCATCCAACGATAATATGGAGCTAAAGTCACGCTAACTGGTAGCGAACATGAGGACCTATGTTACTATTGGTGATATGAATCACATTTATATACAAATATAAACCCTGGAAAGACTATTTTACTATTGGTGATATGAATCCCATTTATATACAAATATAAACCCTGGAAAGACTATGTTACTATTGGTGATAAATAATGTTACTATTGGTGATAAATCACATCTATATACAAATATAAACCCTGGAAAGACTATGGGGCTCATTCACCCAGAGCTGCTATCGCTCTGGGTAAATGCTTCTTCCATGATTTAATATCGCGTTTGCGAATGTGGGTAAATCCCGGTAAGGGATCTACCCACTGCGGGATTTTACTATTACTATTGGTTATATGAATGACATTTATATACAAATATAAACCATGGAAAGACTATGTTACTATTGGTGATATGAATGACATTTATATACAAATATAAACTCTGGAAAGACTATACTACTATTGGTGACATGAATCACATTTGCGGTTATTGTCATGCTAAGAAATGTAAAGCAGAGCCTCCTGGAATGTGACCATGCCCCCAGATATTGCCATCACGGCCACACCCCCAAATATCACGGTCATGCTCATACCCCAACCATCAAGGCCATGCCTCCAAAGATAACTGGCATGCATTGCAACCGTGCCCCAAAATTTTGTGACTACGCTAACAGATATTGTGGTCAACCCCCCCCCCCCCCCCCAACCAACCAAAACATTATGGTCTGCCCCCATACATCATGGCCAAACCCCCAAATATCCCAGGTCTGTTCCCGAATCACACCCACATACGCAAACATCCTGTCCATGCCCCCAAACATCACAGGCACACCCCCCAAACACCACACCCACAAATGGAACAGCCATGCTTTAAAACAGGCTGGCCATGCCCCCAAATATCACAACCACCAAATTTTCCAAGCACTTCCAAGCCTCCTGGACACCACAACAACACAGACACGACCCAGACTGTCCACACACTAGAATGCCGTGCCCCCACCCACCGCAACATTGCAGACATGCCCCATCCACCTATTCAAACCGGGACGGTTTGGGGGTATGTACTACACAGGAATTACCTGCATTATCTGGACTTACCTGGACATTGGACCAGAAACTAACTTTATTGATTGGGATCTAATAATCAATATAATGTGATCCTTGAGCAAGTATAAAGTGTTAAAGTGCAAACAAGGTGACATACTGCTAACAAATGTGCAAAAAAATGAGCACGCTTAATAAAAACACACAACACTCAGACAGCGCAACAGAACTCAAGCACTCAAGTGCTGTGATATTCAGTTGCAATCAACATGTTTTCTCAACGGCAAATTCCATGTAGCATGTTCACGAGTAGGTTCGCCACAACATTTATATATTTACGCTCCAAGTGGAAAAACTGATAACGCTGTATATAAGGTTTTGCAATAAACATGTGCTATACGTCCCTCAAGCAGTCACCTCCTCAACTCATAATTATTAAATACATGACGTACATTACCAACTGTGCACTTCTTTTTCCGCCTGTCTCTTCTATCTAAGCCAAACACACACCTGCACGTAAAAAATACTTTACCCACAAGTGTACATGTGCCCACGCTGGGTACAACTGCTAATTATATATATATATATATATATATATATATATATATTGGTTCATGGGACCATCTATCATAATGACAATGATAGAAGATGACTAACAATGATTACATGAAAATAATTATGAAAACGTGATAAGGGATGGAATTGCAATCATCTCTGTCAATAGCTCAATATCTGCCAACATAGGTACTGTACTTTGTACACAGTATATAGCCCCTGCATAGATCTATGACTGCAATTTGAAATTAAATATTGATAACTTGATAACAAGGTAAAGCATATAGTGTACTGCCATTTAAAAAAAAATTCATCCCAATTTACCCAGAGCCTGGAGATAAGTCGCACTAACCGACTCAATATCGGTTACAATGAACTAAGTTTCAGTTGCACAGCTATTGCAAGGAATTCAATATCTCTTTTGCACTACTTTTAGCATGACTTTTGAATGCCAGCGGATTGCTGGATATTAAACCCATAGAGACTCTGGGTAAATCTCCCAATTCATGTGTAAGAGACATAAACATTTATATTAACTTCTTTAACTAGCTTCTTTATTCCTAATATAAACTATTGCTGAGAAAATTTTAATCAGTATCAGTATTATTGGATAAAAATAATAAAGGAGAAAAATATACTGAAAAATGTAAATTAGTAGGTGCTTTCTAAAAATGTAGGATCAAGTATTCCTACCTTCTGTTCTTCTTAAGCAAAAACAAATCTTCTGTTAAAGAGCATGTTTACTTTTAAATGAATTGTACACTGAAAAACTTACTTTGTCTCATTTAAACCTATAAATGAATACATGTAAGATGCCCTTACTCTGATGTGTTTTTGTTGTCGTATGACTTTAATCAAGAACTTCTTTTGCTCAAGCTCAGTCCCACAGCCCCCTGCCAGACTATCTGACTCTTGTGAAGGCAAGCATGATTAGTAAACTCTATGAGGCAGCATTGGAAGAGGGAATTTCCCATCATGCAGTTTATTAATGCAATGTATTAATAGGGCTATGTACCGAGAGCCTTTATCGGCTATTTTTGTCTTAAAGTCACGTTAATCAATGTATCAAGCATTAACATGACTTTAAGACACAACTAACGGCACTTGCAACATTACACAAAATTTGTGTCACGTAACCAATGTACTGAGCCATTAACGGCACTTTAGGACATAATCTCTAATGCCAGCAGATAGCTGGAGTTAAAGATTCGCAAAAGGCAAACTCCAGTCACAATGAACTGAGAGCCACTATCAGCTCAGTGCATTGCCTAAAGGGGGCAATAGAGAGCGATGGTGACTCTTGGTACATAGCCCCTTAACTGTCACCATTCCAGCTACAGCAAAACTATACACTACAGAAGAGTTTATGATACTATGGCACTACTTGGTTGACAGCTAAAGTGTAAGATGTTACAGACTTGATATCTAAATAGGGGACAGATAAACTTAAAAGGTGTTCAGTGATAGTTACCAGTAATGGGCAATTTAAAAACACAAATTCCCCAGTGAACATATCCTTTAAAACAAAAAACTGGTCACTTCCCCAATTCCAACTAATATATTCAGCACATTATGAAATTACTAGCCAGATATTTAAGAATAATTGTTGTCCTCATTTTGGCAGTGTCGGAAGCCCTTGATAAATAAGCTTTGTAAATGTCCCTCAATGTCTTTCTATATGTAATTTCAATGATATTATAGATTTACAAATGTTTTCATATTATAATATTTGAATTTTACAGTAGATTATGGCACATTAAAACTTCTGATTGGGTTCTACAGAATAAACACAATTGGTTCACAATTTGCTACTGTAATAATAATAATAAAAAAAAAAAAATTTTAGTTTCCCTCTGATATAATAAAATTAATTACTTTTTGTTTCATAACAAAATACATTTAGGTTTTGCCAACACTTGATTTTCTACTAAGAACTTGTACTGGCACACAAGTCCATATAAATTATTTTAGGGCTAGTACTGGCATACAAGTTTACTTAAATTATTCATTTACTGAATACTGCCAAGGTTCCCAGTAAACAAAAAGGCTAAGTGTCTGGTTCTTGAAATACTAACATTACAGTTGACTGAATGGAGTCACTTAGAAACCAGTCTTATCAAATTATTCTTCTAGTGAGAAAGAAACTTACCGCGTACAAGGCAATCACTCTATGCAAGTAAAATGTTTCTTAAGGTTTATGAAATTTAACCATTTAATTAAATACAATTTAAATTTTCAAATGGGGTGCATGCTGAGTACTGTAAGTGTTAAACCAAATCTGGAGAATATACCTAGAGCAATATTGTGTTCAATCAGATCCAAATATTGGCTGTGATTATTGGCATAAGGAACACTCTCACTTAAAAGGCAAAATCAGTTACTTACCTGCTGTTTTGACTTTAGCATCCAGCAGTGCTGAAGTTTTCTCTGATTCCCTGACAGGCTTCCCCAGCCAACAACCTGACTGGTCTCCATTAGTTACTATATGTGCACATGCGCATATAGTAGACAAAGGAGGGGGCGGATGGGGGAGCCTGCCAGATACGCAAACAAGGAAAACTGCAACAACTTCGGGGCTGTTTCTCTGGATGTTAAAATCAGAAGGGGCCTACCTCCAGCTCTTACCTCCCATTCCCCTAAAGAAACACGTTTTACAATCTTTATTTTTTTCAGGTGGACATACCCTTGAAACATATAGCATTGAATTCCATGATCTTAAAATTTTGAGTTAACATACCCTTTAAAGGGGAACTGTGTGGTCCAAAAATGACTTTAGGTAAATTGATAGGAATTGCTCTCCTGAGAATTTTTGCAATTTATTGTCATTGTTTATTTTGCATTGTTTTGATTTACATTTTTGTGTGTGATATGGCAGCAGCATCACCAGGTCCCCTGCACTTCCTGTTTCCTGCTCTGAAACCATGTCAGTGGATGACAGTCAATCTGCCCTGTCTCATCCTCCCCTTGCAGCCCCCCTCCTATTGCAAGTCCCCCCTGGCCCCTCCCATTCATGGACCCTATGGCCCCACCATTTGCAGGCCCCCCTTGGCCCTTTCCCTTACAGCACCATGTGGCCCCGCCCACTCACTGGTGATTTAGCCCCGCCCACTTGTGTGCGTGTGTGTGTGTCTTAGCTCCGCCCACTCGCGGGTGAGAACTCTGCCTGAAAAGGCTGTTTTCACATAGTGAGAGAAAAGGGCTGTACATTTCCTTACCTTCTCTGCAGCTTCTGATTAGTTACAATCAGAATTTTCAGAAAGATTTTCAGTAAGATACCAACCAATCACATTCTTTTCCCGTCAGAATTGGTAACAATTAGATTCTAATCTTATTGTAACCAACTCTGATTGGCATACCAACCAGAGATGGACTGGATTGTGGAACCAAACCTGGTTTCATGGCAGATCTCCAATCTGTGGATTTTCTGAACCCACCTTTGAACTTTTTTAAAGATTTTCATGTATCAAATTCACCAATGGCAGCTGTTTTTACCAGTGCCAACCCCCTGGGTATAAAAGGCAGCTAGACAGGTGCCACTTTGTCAGTGTGTTAAAGTGAGTTTAGTGGAGACCTGACAGTGTAGGAGTTATAGAGTTTTTTCCATGCTTTTGAAGCTTACTGTGTGTGAATTTTAGTGTGGTGGATTAGCACTTGTTGTTAACCACTCCTGTATTCACACAATTTGGGACCCAAAAGTCCTTTTGAGGACTAACCCCCCCCCCCCCATACGTTTTTTGGACAAGTTTAGTGTTAGGCCTTTTAGAGGTCTACTGGCCCTATTTAAAAACACACAGTATTGCAGTTTAGTGATACAGTGCATTATCGATTAATGTACAACCGCGGCAGTAAATTGACGCTGAATGTTCATTAATTAACAAACCAATTCTGGAGGACCAAGACAGTGGTATGGATGTCAAAATGACGCGCCAGCCAGTGCTATGCAGCCCCTCTATTATAGTGCACTTCTAGCGCTGTAAGTGCCTTTTGCCCATTGGAATGCTCTAAATCCAGGGGCAAGCATGGGATTAAGGGGGGGGGGGGATTTCTGAAGAAGCACAGTAGGAAGTTCATGACTAGAGATGGACTAGACCCAAACTTGAACACACAAATTTGAACGTTCCCAGACTTTAGCGCTCCTATACAGAAAATAGAGAAGCGGTCACCTACCCCCTCCGTTAGCGGAGCTTCACGTCAGCGGCCTTTCAGCATGTCCTTGAAAACATATACACTGCAAATAACAGGCTTCAAGCTTTATGGTTTTAAAACTTCACCTTTATTTGTAAGCAATTCTGATTGGATACATTAAAATTATTTTAGAAAGAATCTGATTGGTATACTAACCAATAAGATTCTTTTTCAATCAGAATTCGTTACAATCAGATTGGTCTGTTCCCCAGACCATTTCTGAGGTCCCAGAGCCATTTACAGTAAGTTACAGAAAGTTTTTTTTTTTTTAGTTCTGGGTATATGAATGTGTTCCCCAGACCATTTCCCAGGTCCCACAGCCATGTACAGTAAGTTACCATTGCTGTTTTACCTTATATTTAGGCGAATCTGTGCGGATTTTTTTCTCCCATTGACTTTAATGGGCTTTTACGCGGATTTTAAAATTTTCGAATTTTTTCAAAAATCCGCGAAATCACAGGATTTTAGCAGTTTCGGCCATCTCTAGTCTGTACATTTCTGTAGTTGCATATCAAAAAAGACGAGCATTTAGAAATATCCTTCATATTAAATAAATGTAATTTTGTCAGTGACTGGATATTTCAAGGCACTTATCTATCAAGATAACGAAAATTTTATACAAGATGAGAAATATACCCTTGGGAAATGCTTAGTCTCTGATGCTATTTACTAACAACAGTATGTTTCACAGTATGTATAGTCAAACATGACATACAGTTTTACACTATTTGCAAAAGCCCAAAAAAGGTTTAACGTTCGGTTAGACATCCATTGGAGAAGTCGCTTCACTGAACGCCGGTAGTCTCACCATCTTCTTGAACCTACGCGCGTTTCACCAGCTGCGCATATTTGCGCTATGGCTTCTTCAGGGTCTCGCGATATCTCCGGGTGAGACCTTTTTATCCTAATGTGTGCATTTAACATGTGTAATTTTGCCAGTATTATATATGTTTGATATACCCACATTACGAATATTTACCTTTTTAAGTGCTTATTACTTAAGTAACACTGTGTACCTTAACCTCAGAGCTTATTACTTCAGTAACACTTTGTGCTTACTAGTTGTATGTTTATACAGCATAACACAGACATACACACTGATGTGTTGTGTCTCTGTGTAGTGCTTGAGATATACCGGTATATCCTATACTTGCTATAATTATTTGCTATTATGGACTGTGATCAGAGGAGTGTTTTTAATGGGTAGAGGGATTGTTTCTTCCGGTCTCATATGTATTTAACACTATATTGTTACTCCCATTTTTTGTGAAAAAGGAGATATTTTATTGCTATACTTTTTTGGAGGTGTACCCAATCTTTATTCACTGCTTTCGTTTTCTTCTTGTTGCATTTTAGAAACTTACTGTAAAGAAACTTTTCCTAACCTGAAGATGAAACTTCTTTTCATCTATTCTTAAAGGATGTCTACAAGTTCTCTGAAATTACCTATTGGTGAACAATGCACCAGAACGTTTATAATATTAATAAAATAATATATTCATAAACAGTTATCATATCCCCACAAAATTTCTTCTTCTCTAATGTTAAACAGTCCTAACTTGTCTAATCTGCCTTCATAGCTAAGCCCCTCCATTCCCCTTATTTTTGCTGCTAGTCTATGAACTCCTTCCATTTCCAAGATGTCTCTTTGGCCCAATATACGCAGGATAATATTTAGACCAAATAGATACTTGTTGATTGGGTGGAATGTCAATATTTGCTGTGACCAAACAATCTGTCTAATATTTTTTTCCCCCAAATTGGACAAAAATAATACAGACATGTCTGTTTATTTTGCCCACTAGTGTAATATGATGAAGCGCAGCCCAGTTGAGGTGAAATACGCAGCAACTAAATCACATTGGATGGACTCATTTTATACCCGAGTATGCAGAGATGTGATATTTAAAGAGAATACTCATATTGGAAACGTACCTGGAAAGCAGAATCTCCAACGTCGGCTATTCATACACAGGGGAGTCTCTAGGGGTTTTGCCACTTGAGCCAAACTTTTGAATGCCGCCCCTATGTACCACTACACGCCATAAAGTCCACCACCACAACCAGAGTTATGTGTGCGTGGCTTCCAGGAATGGGCGTGGTTAACATTTGGCCATTTTAAACTTCACATCACAGCAGTATTGATACAGTTCCTCAAAAATACATTTATCCACGCTATAATTCCTGTAAAATAAAAGATTTTCTCTGAAAAAGATTTGTAAGACTGCCACATCGTCAAAGTAGATTCTTTCAGCCTTAGCCTAACTATTCTTCTTAACCTAACTAACCTAACCAAGTTGTCCAGCTCACACAGATAGGTACATATCACATGCTCTTTTCCCCAGCTCACACAAATAGGTACATATAACGTGCTCTAATGCCCAGATAGGTACATATAACATGCCCTAATGTCTAGATCACACATACAGGCACACATAACATGCCTTAATGCAAAGATCACACAGAAAGGTACATATAAGATGCCCTAATGACCAGATCACATAGACTGGCACAAACTATGTTGAAAATAAGATGTTCCCAGCTGTGCACACAAAGATAATTACCCCACTGTCCCTATGACGATCAGAGCAGAGCCTGCATGAGTGCGGCAGGTACTGCAAAGCTAAGAGGGAAAAATCGTGCACAAGCTTACGCACCCACAATTTTATTTCCCTTCTGCTCTGCTTTTCTAAATAGCAGGGATGCCACCATGAGCATTTTGCTCATATTGCCTCATTAAAGAGACACTGTTGTTCATAGAAAAGAGTCGTAGCATGAAGAAAACTTGGCAACGATTGCTACCCACATGTGTATGCTTAAATATGTACGTGGCAGCAAAAAATCCAGCAGATACCTCTGAGTCCCCTAGCTCAGAAAACAGAGGGAGGCCCAATGGGTCAGAACCTCGAAGATAAAAAAGAAAGATGGTACTCTGCTTGTGATATCTCTCAATAAATTTACAAATGATAACTCAATAACCAAATAATGTAACAATATTTAATATCCGAATGATGCATAAAATACCATAAATCAATGTAAGGCTGGCCAGCCACAATAGTAATTGGTATACTAGTCCCTATACAAAAATATACATATATAGATATATAGCTCTATAAATATCTCGCAATACCATATAATACGTATAAATATAAATAAGAATACATAAATATAAAAAACATCAATATAAAAGTTAATAAAAAATATCTATTTGACCAATGTCTATATTCGATCAGAAAGTAGTCACTCCTGGTGGTGGATGTAGAGCAATTAGAATCAAAGTGAGTAGATCACTAGAGTCCCGAAGGTGTGCGCACACCAATAAAACATATAGTTAATCGGGAATGTGAAAGCTGGAGATACGTATAAAAAGAGACTTATACTGCACCGTGACCCCTATGGTGATTCGATGGTAAGCAGCCTCGTCCGGATGGTCCCCCGAACCTAATTATAAGTCAGGTCCGTGGCTAAAAAGCAACTTGGGATCCTTATGCATCAGCTGACGGATAGGTCCGTGTACCGGTGTACGCCCCAGCGATATATATCGCACTTATCTGTGTTAGTTCGGGGCGCTCCAACTTAAACTTAATCACTCGGGTCTGTATGTCTCCATTGTTCCCAGCTTTCCTCAAACCCCGGGTAACCACGTCACTTCCACTGCGTCTTGCTACGCGTTTCGCTAATTACTAGCTTCATCAGGCATACACATGTGTATGCTTGTTTATATTAAAATGAGTATCTAGTCACCTGAGGAGTATCATTTGTTCCTGGGTCTGTCCTTTACTGTGTGCTTATATCTGGAATTTATCTTTTATGAACTTTTAGAACTCGGGTGGGAATTGACTGATTTTTAAATTACATCACCAATGTTTCAGCACTTTAATAATGAGAGGCTCTATGGGCTGGTGTTATAGTGGCCACTTTAATAAAGATTTATACTTTTGTATATTTCTTAGTATGTATGTATAGTTTATTTAAAAAGGTCCACTTGGGGACAAAGCACTGTACAATAACAAAATACAAAAAAGTCGTACAAGGAGTGCAAATACATAAATAGTTCAGTACATAAAAATATAAACTCTATAAATATAATTATAACTATATATGTGCTAGAGCCTTGCCACAAGAGAAAAGGAGGTCCCTGCTCCGTAGAGCTCACAATCTAGTTAGGAGGGTTACATACAGATACAAAGCAAAGGGTAGAAGTACAATAGGCTTATGCAGTGCTAATAAAACAATCATATACTGCAGGGTTTTGCAAAAGGGTGTGCTGGGGCATACTGGTGTGACTTCAAAGAGACAGATGTGTGCCTCAGAATTTTATTAGTGGAAATATTTTCACCAGTACAACTTACATTTTTGTTTCTTTGTACTCTAAAAATATAGTACAAGCTATAGTGCTACCCACTGAGCATGGTGTCTCAGTGGTTAGCACTGATGCCTTGCATTTCTTAATTTGAGAACCACTGATATACTGTGCTGGTTACCAGATAGGTAGGCTGTAAGGATAGATTTAAACCTGGTAATTGAGGTTTCTTGATGAAGAGAGAGGGGAATAGAATTCAAGAGGATGGGAGCCACAAAAGAGAAAGGTTTAAGGTGAGAGGAAGCAGTATGAGTGGGGGGTCTTTACAGGAGATTGCTCTGTGATGAGTGAAGGGTGCGGGTGTGTGGGGACACTAGAGAGGAAATATAAGGAGGTGCAGCAGAGCCAAGGGATTTAAATGTTAAGAAGGGCTTTGTATACAATGTGCTGTTTAACAAGGAGCCAGGTTGTTGTCCAGTACAGAGGAGATTTAGGATTCTGTTTATTAGAGAGCAAAACAATATGCGTTTAGTAAAAGAGAGAGGTGGGAAGCAGGAAGACCAGTAAGTAGGTTACAATAGACCAGGCAAAATAGTATAAGAGCATGCATATGTATAGTGGTAGTCGGGAGAGAAAGGAACCCGCGGATTTACCTATTTACCACGGATTTTGCTAAGGCTAAAGCGGCAGATTTTTGCAACATAGTTAATGTGGTTAGAAAAGGAGAGAGGGGAGTCAATAATTATCCCTAGGTAGTGTGCTGATAGGATAGGGAAAATGGGGGTATTGTCAACAGAAACAGATAGCATAGGACCAGGTTTATGTGGAAAAATGATTAGTTCAGTTTTAGAATGATTAAATTTGAGGGAGCGTTGGAACTATGGAAAGAGCAGGATTACAGAAAGGTCACATGGCTCAGTTTGTTCATAAAGGGCATGTCCACCCCTTTAAAACATTTTGTCATATTGTAGGGCTTCCTCCCCCAGCCCCAACCGCATTATTATTATTTCCAGAAACTCCCCCGATCTTTACATACTTTCCTCCACCGTAGTGCCCGGCCCTCTGCTTGCATGAAACTGTAGTGGTAGTCTGGGGGAATGCGGTTGGGGCTGGGGGAAAGCCCTAAAATATGACAAATGGGTTTTGTGCTATGGGGAGGAAGACCAAAACAGGTGGGAGAGGGAAGCTGCACTGGGCATGTGCAAATTCTCCTGGAGGGGAGACAGAGTCCTATATGGACTCTGCTATCCTCCTTGTGGACAGTTTTTGGGAATTGAAGGGGCATAGCAGTAGAACCATTTGGAGCAGGGATGTAAGGTAAGGATTTTATTACACTACAGAGTGGGGCCAGTAGTGGGTAAAATTATAGTTTTGGGGGTGGGCACACCAAGTCCCGACAGGAATACTAACAAGCTGCCATTGTACACTTGGCTATACATGAACTGCTGATAACGGGATGTCCCTGGGGAGAGACACCTCACCTGGCATTTCCCAGATAAGCGATGGCGCCAACCAGCAGCCAATCACCTTCCATCCTTCATCCCCGTCACGTGACAGTCAGACCAATCGGACAGCCCCAGGTATTTATTTCTCATTGCGCATCTGGGAGCTAGTACCATCACCATGGCAACCGGTAAATGAACGGCGCCTCTCCATAGGCTTGTTAACGGGATCCATCCGCCGCCAGGATTCCGTTTTCGGTTCTACCGCGTGATACAAAGGAAAGAAAAGTGACGGTTCTGGATGTTCCCGGGATGAGGCCGCGTGACTCCCCAGCCAATGCGGTCACGGGATGCAGGGGGTGACGTCAAGGGACCAACCGTTCGGCGAGCGGAATCTGGCTCACCGAAGTTCTTACCGGTTAGCGAACCATGGTGGCCAAACAGAGGATTCGGATGGCCAATGAAAAGCACAGTAAGAACATCACTCAGAGGGGGAACGTGGCCAAGACCCTGGTGAGAAGCGACAGACTGCGGTTCATTTATCTTCACTGCTGGTTATCCTGATTTCCCAAACTACAACTCCCGGCATGCCCTTCGGGACGCCTGACTAGTTATCAGGTGGATGGCCACACACACACACACACACTCTCCATGGTAGAAGGATGTGTAGGTCCATTGTACAGTGCGGGGATCAGGTGAAGGTAGTGTAAGGTGGGGAACTGCATTAACCTGTGTTTAGCTTTACTTGTTGGACTTTTCCTTTATCCATCTTGTGAATGGTTATGGGTCCAGTTAAGGTTACATGGATATCTCACTAGCATGTGTGCAACATGTGATGCCTTCAAGAGAACTAGACAGTCTAATGCATAATGCGTGCTTGGTATGTTGGTTAGTCTGTAATTCTCACATGCCATTACCCAGTGGGATCTACTGCATAAATTTACAGCTCTAACCAGAGATGGGTTAAGATCATATGGGGCCCTAGGCAGGGCCATCATTTATGCTACATAATTTTTTGCTACATATATTGAATATACTAGAATATTGTTACTGCTTCTGAAGCTGGGACCCCAGAAGTTTCCTGGACCCTAGGCAGGTGCCTGGGGTTGCCTTGTGGGTAATCCTGCTCTCTAACCCATTATGGGTAGTTACTGTGGTGCAAGGCCAGAGGGACAGGTGTTCCTGACATTGAACTCCCTTCAGGTATGCATACTACCTTTACATGTGGAATGTCCAATCTGTGGCCCTCCAGATGTTTTTGAACTACAACTCCCAGCATTCCCCTGGCTGCATATGCTGGGGGTTATTATTTGAAAACCTCTAGAGGGCCACAGGTTTGACATCCCTGCTTTAGATGCCTCGCCTACAGCAAAGGCCCAATGCTACCCTTTTCTTAAGAGCAATACATTGTCCAGTTGCTTTCAATGCCACCTTATTATATGAGAAGTTAACGTGATTTGTTATGATTTAGGGCACGGCCACACTTACGCCCTGCAAACGGAATCACATGCGATTTCGTTGCGTTTGCACATGAGTTTTTTTCATTAGATATTGAAAACTGCATGCGATTGCGATAAAAAATGCGGAATACAAATCGCACCGCACCCGAAAATGCGTGTTCTCAGTGCGTTGCCACGATTTCAATGATCGGAAAAAACGCACGTGCAATCACAAAAAAAGCGCGATAGTGTGGCCTAGCCCTTTATGTGTATTTCAATGCTGTTTCCCTCAAGGTTTTTCCATCCTGTATGTGTTAGTGGGCTAAACCAGTCATTTTCTCCAAGCCAAGCTCTGTAGTAGCTTTTTTTTGTGTAACGTTTTATGTGCTTTCCTTCATTTACATTTTTCATTTGATTTATATTTATAACCACATATTATCACAATCTGATCATGGATCCTGCCCCTCCTCTTCTACCCGTCTCATTTAGTGCTTTCTTCAAGAACAATTGTAAGTGGGCTGTCGTGCCAGGACTTTGTTATTCTACCCACATAAATGGCTTTCCAAACCACGTTATACACATTTCTTCACAAACAGCTGTCAATAAAGGTTTACGTAGGCAAGTACTACCTAGCAAACTAGCATGTTTCATAAATTGTCATAAATGTTTTTGATAAATTAAAAGTGACTTATTAAATGTCACAGTGATATTTTTTAAAAGTTGCGAAAGGTAATGAAACTGGCCATGAACCTCACCCCCCCCCCCCTTTTTTTTTTTACCTTTGAAGCTGAGATCAGAGTTATCTTAAAAGCCACCATTGCGCAGCTTTGCTGTTTCCCCTTCCCCACTATGCTAACTCGTGCGCACATGCTGATTATAAAAAAAAATTTCCAGGTAGGTAGGGAACCCAACTGCTACCTCCAGTTTTTACCTTACAGCAGTTAGATCGCTTTAAACATGGCAGTGGCTGATGTGGCTGTGAGATCACCTGCTTTTCCTTTCACAGTCTCTTCTGTGACATAGGATGCTTGTGCACCCGTGTGATAGATAGGTTTGTGTATCAGCATTGGGCAGTTTGAGAAGCAAAGAGCTGTCAGGTACACCAGCGCATGGCCATGTTTGAAGCAATTTAACTGTTGTAAGGTAAAAATGGGAGGTAGAAGGTGGGTCTGTTACCTCACTAAAAAAAAATATTTCTGTATTTATCAGTTAAGTTGATATTAGGGAGGATAGAAATAGCAGTTCCATGTTCCCCATAATTATAAAAGCTAATGTTATTTTGCGGCCACACTGAATGCACAGTAGTGCACGTAAAATGTACAAACAATATGTTGCACGTTCAACACGCGTTAGCTCTGCAATTCCACTAATATTCCATTATTGGAGCACATGCTCCAAAAAAAAGATGCACACACAGTGTGGCCACCCATATTGTAAGCAGGTGAGAAATGCGCTTGTGTGACCTATTCGTGAAGGACAATTAAAGTCCTTTTCCACCCCCTCCATATGAAAATACCCATGGTGAGGAACTCACCCCTGGGTTTACCTTTAAACTCCTTTGTCACAGTGCTGAATTAGGAAATCAGGCTTCCTTATTTCCACCGACTGTTTTCAGCATAGCGCTTGGCCAAGCATGTGTTCCCATTGGCCAGGTTAGAGACACAAGCTGGAATGCAGAACTGAGGTAACCAGATCTCCCAACTTATACATGGGAGTGAAGTAGTTAAACGGTGAACCCAGCATTTAGGTCCTCACCCTGGGTACTTTCATTGCCTGCATTTAAAGGGGGGGGGGGGGACTATAATTATGAGTCAGAAAACAAATTAAGGTTCCCAGGTTCGAGTATTTTTATTTTTTCTTATGTATATATTTACTACTTATTTATATTTAATTGTTTATTAATTTAATAATTATTAATTTGTTATTACTTATTTATATATTTTATTAACGCCCCTATCCCCCTTTTTACGTTTTTTTTTTTTAATTTTATGTATAGTAACATTATAGCATGCTTCGTCCCTAAGCGGCAGTAAATAGATTCCATTATGCACATATGAAAAACTACCAAACTTAATAATTTAGAGATATTTTAGATTGTGTTAGGTCTATATTTGGTGTTGTGTTTTATCATCAACCTACTTTTTTTCATCTTTTTGATCAGCATTGTGATTAGTGTGACCTTGATTGAAAGGCATGTCCACCCCAAATCTTAAATTTGCCCCAGTGCTGGCCCCACTGTGTAGTTTTAAAAAACCCTTACCTTACATCTCTGTTCCTTATGGTTGTCCTGCAGTCGATGTCCAAAGTCCAGGAAACTGAAAGGTAGGGGCTGCCTTCCTTTACAAAGGTCTCTGCCTCCTGTCTTGCCTCCAGGAGGGATGGTGACATGCACAGGGGAGCCCTTCCTCCCCCCGGATCCCATCTGGCTGCCCGAACGTAAAACCCTTTTAATATAATGTTCCTCTGCCTTGCCCACCCCCAACCACCATGTTTAAACTAAAAAAGAAGTATCCGATTCTTACAGCCCTTCGCTCCCGGGCCTATCTTAACAGCCGGAAGCTGCGTCTGTGATTGGCTAACCGGCAGTCAATCACAGACATGGCTGCCGGTCCGGCCACTCTTTTTTTTTTGTTAGCAGAGAGGGGGAGAAGTTAGCCGTGGGAGTGAAGGGACTGTAAGTATCAATCGGAAAGCTTTTATTTTAGTTTTAACATGGCGGTTGGGGGTGGGCAAGGCATTTGTACATTATATTAAAAGTAGTATTTTGGGGTGGACATGCCCTTTAAGGTGGGTTTTAAGGGGAAGTTCAGCCCAAAAAAATCCCTAAAAGATAGGGAAAAATGAATATGGTACCTGACCTCTCTTACATCCATCAGCAATGTCCATGAACCCAGTGAAATGTATGTATAGTTTAATTATAAAGCACCACTTGGGGACGCAGCGCTGTACGGTAACGAAATACAATAAAGTCATACAAGGGGAACAAATACATAGATAATTCAGTACATAAATATATAAATGGAAGTGCTAGATCTTTGCCACAAGAGGAAAGGAGGTCCCTGCCCGTAGAGCTTACAATCTAGTTAGGTGGGTAACACACCAATACAATGGAATGGGTATAAATGCTGGAGTGAGATGTATGCAGTGGCAAATAAAACAATCATATACTGTGCTGGTTACCAGATAGTTAGGATGTAAGGTTAGATTTAAACCTGCTAATAGAGGTTTCTTGATGTAGAGAGAGGGGAATAGAATTCCAGAGGATGGGAGCCACAATAGTGAAAGGTTTATGGCGAGAGGAAGCAGTACGAGTGGGGGGATGTACAGGAGAGAGGGTACGGCCAGGAACATATGGGGAGACTAGAGAGGAAATATAAGGAGAAGCAGCAGAGTGAAGGGATTTAAATGTTAGGAGAAGGATTTTTTATACAATGTGCTGTTTAACGGGGAGCCAGGTTGTTGTCCGGTACAGAGGAGATTTGGGATCCGGTTTATTAGAGAGCGAAACAATACCCAAACAAACTGCAGGACTTCCTTGTTGTAAACCCCTATAGAACTTTCATTTTGAGCAGTTGGTGAAGGAGAGCCTGGGTGGATTCTATGCGCAGTAGCATAATAGTTCATTAGACACAGTGTTGCAACATTGTATCTAAGTCTTGGCTTTGTGCTTGGATCAGTTCTGTGCAGTTGATACCTCTGGAAACAGCTGATTTAACAAATTAGACAAACCTGCTTGACATCGGGAGATCATAGCAGCTTCCTTCGTTGTCAGGGCAACCTCTCCTACGCTGGAAGCTTTCCTAAAACTCCTGTGCACGTCCCCGGCACAGTCTTCACCTCGTGCAGACAATTAATTGTTCATCCTATTACACTGACTGCCGGGAGATGGACCCATGCGCAGATTGCTACTGCGCATAGAGTCCATCCAGGCTCTTTTTCACCAACTGCTCCAAATGAAAGTTCTATAGGGGTCCACAACAAGGAAGTCTTGCAGTTTGTTTGGATGTTACTGGGTTCATGGACATTTTTGGCTGAACTATATAAAATATTGCTGTACCACAATCAAAGCATATACAATTGCCTACAAGCAGAGATTTATTAATTTATTTACAGATTGCATGTCTCTCTCCATGCTTGTACCTTGCTAGCATTTGCTCAATTAAGGACGTGGAAAGGAGTATCTCAGTTAAAATTTACATTTACCAGACATTATATCTGCTTTTACGTGCTAGGCCCTTCTCATCTACTTACAAGTGCATTTTGTGAGAAAGACATGGCAGTGTATCACAATGTGGGTGCTGCGTTCTGGTTTCAGAGCGCATGTAATTCCCATTTTTGGCACACTTTTCACACACAATCTTATACAGTGTGGCTGCAGCCTTAGGGACATTTGTTTCTATCTAGTTGTCTGACCTAAATTTGTTTCAGCTCAGTGAAATTCTAATCAAACTTTACAGTACTGTATGAAACTTGAAGTGACAGAGCACAAATCCTGTGGGCTCCATTTTTATTATTATAATATGACTGTGGAGTCATCAAGAACATTAATAGATTACCTGAATTGGATTTAAGCTGCATGTGCTGATACATACAAGAGACCTTTAATGTATGGGCTTTCATTTTCTATTTTCGTTGCATTCCTACACCAATCAGTGTATCGGTTGATTGGACAATCGAATAGTCAGTTAGGAAGATGTATTGTGAGGTGTGTACCCACCTAAAAGGTGCTTTTACATTGACTCTTACCTGCAGACGTTCCTGCGACGTTTCTGCCACCCAGCCTGGGTGGGAAACGTCGTAAGGTAAGACATGCTGGATAGTGAGATGTTAAAGCCTATTATACGTTTGTCAGAACAAAGTTCTAATCGGCTTTAACATCTTACTATTGTATAGCCAGCATTAAAGGAAGAGTTCTCCCATAAAATTTCTCTTCATTAATAACCAATATTATAATTGTAATGGAGACAGAAGCAAGTCTCGCCCCCAGCTGTAAACAGGCGTAACTTTGCAAAAACAGTCACGTTCACACAAAGTGTTGTGTAGGAGACCCCCTCCCAACCCTAACCAAAGGTTTAAATCTTAAAAAAGCGCAGAGAAACAGACTTGCGTTCTCTTGGTCTCTGTATTGCTACTTCTGAGAACGGAGTTGCAATATGGGCTGCACCTGTAGACGTGCCAATGAACAGCTGCTGGCTATTGAGTAGAGATGGCCGAAACTCACCAGTTTCGTTCCGTTTTCGTATTCCCGGATCGCGGGAATTGTCATTATTTACAAAGTAAACATTATAGTGAGAAATAAAAGTAAGAAATCTTGTACTTCTTTCCAAAAATGCTAAATTAACATTAATACAATTCGTCAATGTGGAGACAATTAACACCATAAAATATAACATTTGGCATTATTTGGTACCTTTAATATATGCATATAGGATCCGCTGGGCTTCCCCTGGGCGTGGGCGAGATGTTGGGTCGAATTCCCGATTTGTTCCTGGCTCCATTTCCAGAATCCAACTATCCCACTTTTGACCATATATTTATTTAATTTTGAAGGGTGTGAGCCATATAATCATTATCGTGGACCCACCAGATTTTACTAAGAGCTGCCCTGCTTGGGCTTGGCTGTTTCCACGAAGCTGCTAACAGTGATCCTTGATTGGGAGATTAAATAGGGCGGTGAAAGGAGATAGAAGAAAAGGTTTGTGGAAGATTTTTGAAATCAAATATTCACAAACTTTCCACAATTTTTGTGACTCCAGGCAGGACCACAAACAGTGCTTTAGATCTGCTATTAAACCGCAGCCTCTAAAACATACAGGTGGAAATTGTGGGTTTATCTTGCTCATATATTGTGGTGTCATATACCAATAGTAGAATATTTTATATGATTTTTCTTTACTGATTATATTAGCGGAGGACTTTAAGGAATATGAGTAAATCTGAAGCCATTGAGTTTCGGATAGACTGGTATGAAGTCTATTCTCCCATTTAGCAGTTGGTATAATTTTAGTTTCCTGCGACTCATGCCAAACCAATGAATACATATTCGTGATCATACCCTTGGTGTTTTCCTTATTTAAACACATTCTTTCAAATTTAGTTGGGTTAGGTAGTGGATTGTCTTTATTAATTTTTTTTAATAAAATGTGATATCTGCAAACATTTATACCATTTTGTGCTATCCAGTTTGTATTTAGCTTGAACTTGAGACCAACATAATACATTTTTATTGACATCACAAATATCTACTACTCTGTTAATTCCTTTTTGCATCCAATAGTTTGCGTATTGAGCATTCATTCCTGGTGGGAAGTTAGGGTTATAGAATATTGGGTATGCCAGTGAGAAAGAGGAAATTAGATTGTATTTTGAGTTGGTACTATCCCAGAGTTTTAGACTGCTTTGGATATTTGGGATTTGTTGAGGGATTAGAATCCGTCTGCTATTCGGTGAGGACTAAAGAATCGAGTAGATGTTTAATGGCGACATCAATTCATTCTCAATATCCACCCAGCAAGATCCACCTGTTCCATATGCCCAATAAGATATTTGTGCCAATCTGGCTGCTTCATAATATTTAAATAGAATTGGAACTTTTTTAAGTTTTAAACCTGGCGGTACAGAAAAAGTAGATTTTTTTAAAACACTCAGGGCTATACCCTGAAAACGCAGCAACGCACCCATTGCGATTGCGATTTGCGTTCCGCATTTTATGAAAAAATGCATGCGATTCCATGTGCGATTGCGTTTGCGTTGCAGTGTGGCTGTGCCCTCACTGCATAGACGAGTGATTGATTTGGAGGGAGGGAGGGCTCTCGTGCGCATGTAAGAGTCCTCCAGAAAGACAGGAAAGCTGCAGATACCTTTTTACATACAGGAAGGATCCTACTCTTCACTTTTCTGAACTTTGAATAGGCACTGCAGGACAACCATAAGGAGCTGAGAGTAAAGGTTTTTTGACACTACACAGTGGGCTGGCAGTGGGTCATATTTTAGTTTTGGGGGTGGATATGGCCTTTAAAATATATATTTTTTAAAATTCTTAATTTGTAGTGTGCATACCTAGTTATTCTACATATTCTCTCCCATTTTTAAAAATTTGATTTCATACCCTTTGCTGTTCCCTGTTGTTGACATTAATGAGCTGCCATTTCAAGTTATACCAGTCCTTCTTTACCAAATGCACTACTTCCTTGGAATATTCCTAACAGTAATTTCTACTGATTGGCTGTTGGATAGGTCAAAGATGCTCAGATCTCTACTGAGCAACTGAATCAACCAAGGCGCTGGGTCAAGGGCAAGACCATAACGTTCTCTGTATTTATACACAGACACAATGCTGAATGAGCAGGGTAAGGTGGTTGGGATGGAAAAAATACTGCTCTTTTTTCTTAAAAGTAAATGTATTTGAACTGAACTTCCCCTTTAAGGTCCATACTTGTGTTAGATAATTTTCGCCCACTGAGTGCCCACTGAATAACAATCTAGCATATGAAAAGGCTCCCACAGAATTGTTTACAGGACCCTATGTTGGAAGATGTTGCTGTTCTGTTTAGTGCATTTGCAATTTTGTAGTGTTGCTGTTTCTTAGCTTGTCTAAGAAAATGAATCTCATTCTCTGTATTTGTTGTATTGGATTTTTTTTGTATGGTTGGGATATAACCAAGACTGTCTGCGAAGCCCCAACCACTCTTTTTTTTGTAATTTGTAAATTTTGAAGATAGGTCACTGTGCAGACTTCATTGCCATTTGCATAGCCTAAATTCTGAATAGTGCCATGACAAATTCAAGTCCAGGGCCCGGCTTGAAATCTAGACAATTGTATATGTGACAGTATAAAAAAAAAGCAATGGGGTTTATATTTTGATTGAATTGAAAATAAATTAATTTCTTTATACACAATGATGCTACATAAATGCATTTAGAACCCCCTGTTGACATAAACTTGCTGAATCACAACTGTATGAATTAGCTGCCTGATCATGTTAAAATAGGTTTGAAGAAAAACATCAATATGATGACTAATTTAGGTCATTATTGTAAAGTTAAATTAACACAGATATTTCGATTTGGAAACTGTAGATAATTATGTTGGCTTGATGGCACTGCACATATAACAATAATATATATATATAATTTCCCCACCACAATTTTCAGATACTAGAGTACTTATACTGTATATATGTGAAAACACTGTAGTGTTACAGCAAAATAAGGGTAAAATACAGTATTGATTACCACAACAGAAAGGTTAGCTTTCTGAGCAGCAGGCAAACACCGTTGCATTAAGACAGATACTGTGACAATTACGTAATACTAAGCATGCTTTGATGGGGGTTGCTTAGGGCCCTTTTTCAAATATAAAATGTATCTAAATTGTGGAAGATACAGAACGCATACATTGTCTGAGTGTTGAATATGTATACGGCAGAAATTAATGGTATAATATTTCAAAACTTATTATGCAATCTGAAAAATCTGATCTTAAAGTGTATGTATACTGAAAAAATTACTTTGCGGCATCTTAATCTAGAAATATATATGTGTAAGTAGCACTTATTCTGAGGTGTGTGTGTGCTGCTGCATGCCTTCAATACAATACTAGTTTTGCTCAGGTTCTGACCACTGACCTGACTATTTTCCCACATACCAACTGTCAATATTGCATACAGTATACAGCACACCAACTGTCAAACCATTCCAACTGCTTACAGAAATGCAGAAATGTAAGATGTTTCAGATTGGATATCTAATGAATAGGGGGGAGATCAACAAAAAAAGCATACAGTGATAGTTGGGATGATTTATAGTTTCCACTAATGGGCAATTAAAAAAACTAATTTTCCAGTTTACATACCCATTAAAGGGTAACTATGGTCTCCATATTATGTTAAAGGCTACCCTGCCTGAGTCTCTGTGACAGGCACTCTGCGGGGCATATGATGCAGCGGATGATGCTCTGTCCCAGCAGAATGATAAAAGTGGGCATGCTCAAACCTGAAACTTGGGGGCAGAGCTGGTGATGTCACAGCTTACAATCCTGTCAGGAAACACCACCTTCTATACTGCTGTAAGTTTGAATAGACTGCAGCTATAAACATGATCCTGGAGTTCTTTTTAAGAAAGGCCACTTGTATGGAGACCATAGTTACTCTTTAAGGTCAAACAGATCTTAGGTGAAATCATTATTGTAGAACCCAGGCAGTAGTTCATACATGTACACAGTGCAGCAGCTAGTTCCATAATTCTACATAGGACCCCAGAACACTTTCTTTGCATGTTTTCAGGGAAATTCTTTGTCACCACTACAGTGGATTACCTTTCATAAAAGAGTTTTTGTAACTGTGATGTCTTCATGCAGCTATGGCTAACTTAAAGGGCAAGTCCAGCCCTAAAATGAAAACTTACATACAGGTAAATCACCCCCCTAAACTGTAAAAGTTTAAAATGTGAAATATATAAGTCTAACCTGAAATCCTGCACAATGTCTTGTTGCCCCAGTTCTTGCTTCCTGGTTCTTCCAGTTAGTAATTGTCAGTTATGGATTTGACAGTTGACATCACAGCCAATGACTGAATGTTAATCCCCTGTATGCCTCTTCTGAGCATGCCCAGGCTCAGTAAATGCTCAGTACAGATTTATAAATTGCTCAGTTTCCACGAGGCATCCAGAAGCATAGCAGGCATACAGTGATGAATTCAATGGACAAAGTATGATATATCAACATATTTTAAAGAGGCCATTCTTTCTAAAATATGTTCTTATGAGGGTGGAGTTGTCCTTTAAGCTGAAAAAAAATAAATTCAACATGGTGATGGTGTCAGCAGTTTTTCTTTTCACCCATGTCACTGTAGGACTTGAAAGACTGCAATTCTTAGTGTCAGATGCAGGTTCACTCACTGATAATTACATCATCCAAAAACAAGAGGCCGCCAATCACGGAGGCGGCTTCCGGCTGCACAGAACGTCGGAGGAGAGAGGCAATGTAAGTATAGATCGAGGTTTTTTTTTTTAGACAAATTACTATGGGGGTTGGGGTAGGGAGCCCTACACTACAGAACAGGGGTTTTACACTAGGGGGAGGGAGGGAGAGGGAGGGGGGAGAAGGGCTGCAGTGAGCATGTGCAAATTCTCCTGGAGGAGAGACAAGAGGCAGAAACAGAATGGCCATTCTCCTGGTGGTCACTTTTTTGGACTTTGGAGGGACATTACAGGATTTGGAGCAGGGATGTGAAATAAGGATTTTTTTACACTACACAGTGGGACCAGTAATGGGTTAAATTCTAGTTTTGGGGGTGGACATGCCCTTTAATCTGGTTACATATCTAATCATTTTCATGGGCAAGAAAGTAATTTTTCAAAATAAGGGACCAAACTGTGAGATTAAAGCCCTGTACACATGCTAGACAATTTCCAGTCAACAATCTTTGATGTGTGAGGGCACCATTCTAAAAATTTTTGTGATTTACCGAAAGACACAAGCATATCTCCTTTCAATACAGTCTATTTAATGTTGTGGTTGCGGCTCCTGTACATCCCAGTCAGATCCTAACCCCTTCATGACTAAGCTAAAATCCGTTTCTTTTGTCTCTGCAGTTTCTGGGCTTGATATTTCCTTGCAAAGAACAATTTCCATGTATCTAGGGCTTTAACCCTTGTAACAGCTTTTAAATTACTATATGCATTTTATTACTTTCAAGGGTATTTATGCTCCACTATCACATCTTTTTTTGCATAACATAATGAACAAATAACAAAAATATTTTTCTGCATTTTAGAGACCACAAGAAGAGAAATATCCTGTAGGACCTTGGCTACTGGCATTGTTTGTATTTGTTGTCTGTGGATCAGGTATGCATAAAAACATGTAGATCCAACTTTCTTGTATTGCAGACTATTTGAAAATGCAATTGAAACAAACTAACAGTCAAGATTATACTTACGGGAGCTCAAACCCCGCACGTTCCGCGGAGCTAATAGTTTTATTATATCATCCAAAGATAAAACCAACAAACACCAATACAACTAGGTGGCATGGGATCAACATAGGTGGTGCCTGACGCATTTCATGACGTGGAGTCACTTCACTCTGGCCTCACTCTGAGGTGTTCTTTCTTATATACAGAATGCAAAAAATCATTGCTCTGCCCCTATGGGCGGGGAGCTCGGGCTACTTACACAGTACATCATGTGATTGTCACACACTTCCTTGTTTATCCAGACTGTCTTGAGTGTATGCTATTGACATAACCCTAGGCTTCTTTGAAAGGTATAAGAGCTCTTTTAAATAGGAAACTTGTATGGATACCACAGTTACCCTTTAAACACATTGTTTGTTCCAAGATTACAGTAGAGTTATACCTATCATTTTAGGTTCTTTATGTGAAGGTTCTCAATTGCCCAATTTACAGTTAAATCAAATTGCCCAATTTAAGTTAAATCAACTGGACAAAAGTTTTGTTTCTTGAAGACAATGTAAAGGAAACACAGGGGTGAGGATAACCGTTTCGGTCCTCACCCGGAATACTGTCAGGGAGAGGGTTGTTTTGGACAGAGTATAGCTCTTCTTAAAATTGCTCTTTAGGTTAAAAGACCTTTCTCCTGACTTGTATCTCGGTTGTAAAATTATGAAGTTGTCTAGATCAGGTAGTTAAAGGGACAGTTCAGTGGAAATTATCAATATTTGTTAATTTGTGTAATGCCTTCTTAGTTATTCTAAATATTCTCTCATTTTGAAAAATCAGTTGATTTCATGCCCTTTGCTGTTCCGTGCTGTTGACATTAAGTGAGCTGACATTTCAGGTTCTAATGGTCCTTCTTCTTCCCAGAATGCACCACATCCCTGGAATGTTCCTAACAGTAATTTCTACTGATTGGCTGTTGGATGGGTCAAAGATGCTCAGATCTCTACTAAACAACTGAATCAACCCAGGTGCTGGGTCAAAGGCAAGACCATAACAGTCTCTACTAGGGGGTCCTGCAAACAGGAAGTCAGTATTTCAGTTGCATTTATTTATACACAGACAAAATGCTAAATTGACAGATTAAGGTCACTGGGATGAAAAAAATACTGCTCTTTTTTTCTGAAAAGCATATGTATTTGCACTGAACTTTAAAGGGGAAATTTGGTGCAAGTAAATGTTTGTTTGTTTTAATATTTTTACATTGCACTCATGCAATCTTCCCATTCAGATATTTCTCTGTACATGAATAAATTCATCTGAAGCACCAACTTCCTATGTGCAGGAACACCTAATATCTGTTACTGCCCAACCCCTTGATTTATCCCTCTGGGCAATCCGTTTCTCAGTAGAAATCAACCAATGATGTAAAAATTACTTTCCAAACATTCCAAGAAATTAAGCACCCAAGAAACAAAGTGGATTTTGAGCTATAAATCAAATATGTATTTGAAGTCTCCTTGGCCTTCTAATGTAGTCTGTAAGTGTAAATAGCAGTCTGTAAGTGTAAATAGCAGCCTATGCCATTTATAAAAAAAAAAAAAAAAAAGAGGGGATAGCTGGTGTGCTTTTTACAATGTGTATGTGAGTATGCCTGTCTGTATGTCTTTTTGGGCAGACATGCTAGTTGTATACACAGAACAATAAAAATGTGTTGATCACATAAGGTCACATAAAAGCTTTAAATGTTTCCTAGGCTTTTTTTTTGTTTACTAGTTTCTGATATAGTTTAAGCTCGCTAAGAGATGAAAGATATGCTGTTGCATAGTGACATGGAAATAATGTAATGGCCTAAGGGACACAGTCAGATTCCAACTATTGTAATTATCCCAAAATAGAGTAAAGGTTGCATGAAACTTAAATGTTTGGTTGGCAAAGATACAAATGCAACATTGAAAGCAGTAATACAATTTTCAATGGAGCTGGACATTTTAGTTGGCACTATGCACAGTCTGCTTCTACTGTACAATTAAATTACCTACAATACAATATACATTGTTTAACACTAAACCTAAACTATGTTCTGAAGTCTTTAAATCCTAATTTGACTGCCAGCCATGTCTCTGAATATACTACCATAATATACTACTATAATGAAATAGCAATAACATTTTGATACATTTTGCAAATGTATTTGTGATCCGAGTCTACAATGCAACATGCTAATATATATTTTCTACAGAACAACAGTGCTCATTTTTCAATCATCATAAGAAAATCATGTGATATTTAGCATCCACAACATACTGATACAATTTCTCACTTGTTCTGTTACAGCAATATTTCAAATAATCCAGAGCATCAGGATGGGTATGTGAGAAAGAAACTTAGGACAATTGCCTTATCTTAGCTGTCACAATGGACAAAAATACAGTTTTGGGTTTAATTATACTGTGCCTAAAGAAGAAAAAGACTCTTGTTTTACATTTGGGTACATTAACAGTCCAACTGCTGCTCCAGGAGAGAAAATTTACTATAGCCTTTTTACTAAACAACAGGCTGCGACAGCTCTATTTATGATTTATTTAATGTGTTTTATAAATATGGGTGTTGTATGAACGCAAGAATCCATATGTACAAGATAATACATGTGTGCATTTGTCATGTGCTGATTGATTTAATAATAAACAAATACATTGATACTTTTGTCTTTTATTTCACAGAAATATTTTTGGTTTATAGGTTTAACTTAACGTAATTTGTTTTATCTAACTGTGAAAGGATTTCTGTGATAGCCTTTTTATAGGCTTGAAAAGTTACACTTTATAGACTGCCCCATCTCTGTGTCCTTGCGACAAGCATGCTGTGTCATAAGCCCCACCCCAAAAATATTATTTTTCTGAATCTAGCAGGACTGATCCTGTAAAGATAGTGCTAAAGGAAGGAGGAAGACTGGCAGAATTAGTTTTCTTTGGGCTGGTACTTTTCATTTTAATTGTTTTTTTTAAAAAAAACTTTAAATATTCAATTTGCAAACAGTAATTAGAAAACATAAGATTAACAAACAAAATCCTAAAAGGACTATTGAGAAATGCATTGCACAAAACTTATACCGTATATACTCAAGTATAAGTCGACCCGAGTATAAACCGAGGTACCTATTTTTACCTGAAAACTAGTAAAAGTGATTGCTTGAGTATAAACCCAGGGTAGAAAGTGACCACTACTGCCTTCTGATTCTGTATTGTGTTGAGGCTTTAGTTGCCCTTTAAATGGACAGCAGAATTCCCATACAGTAACAGCCATACTGGATTTGGCTATTACTGTATGAGACTACTGTATGGGAATTATGTCCATTTAAACGGCAACTAAAGCCTTCCTTGGCACTCCAATTGTTTGGAAACTACAACTCTCTGCATGCTTTAGTAGCTGGGAGTTGTAATTTCCAAGCCTCTGCAGTGGCAAGCACCTTCACCCACCCCCCAGTTCAGTGGATAAAAGGACTTACTACTCAGAGGTTGTGAATTTGAGTTGCTGGGGTGAGAGGAGCCAGAGTGCTGCTGCTTTAAGGAAACATATCCTACCTGGGCCTGGCTTGCTGTGGCCTTGTGCTCAGGGTCACCGTTCCCCCAAGCCTTGCTCAACACAAATGCTGGGATGTCTCTAATCCCCAAGGCAAGATCACCGCTCCTAGGCCTTATGTAATTGCCTCCGGTGTTGAGAGCTGTCAGCAGCGGTCTCTGCTAATCCTTGATGTTACCCGCTAGAGCTTACCAGCCAGATTTAAGTGATTGACTGACTCAAGTATAAAAAAGAGGTCAGGTTTTCAGACTGATTTTACAGCCTGAAAACCTCGGTTTATACTCGCGTATATACGATAAATTGCACAGAGCATACATTGCACTTTATTATTCTCCCTCTAAATGTCTACACCATGCGGTTTCTTGAAGTGTAACTATAAAGCTGGGTACACATATTTCCAATAAAAAGTACCAACGGGATTGGCCCTTTTCTGGTACTGTGTGTACCCACGAAACAACTGTTTCCAATGCTTTTGAAGTTCAGCTTCTGAATTAGAAACAGTGGATACACACTTTCCCTGTACAATTTCCCTGTACTGTAGCTTAGTTGTTCAGGGGTATGGCGGACCCAAACAATCTCCCTATACTTTATATATAGGGATGTGTAGCCACAGATTCTGTTTTATTTCAAAGATTGGTTGCCACCTTTAGATTAAATTTTGCTTGTGTATGGCCATCTTTAGTTGGGGCCTTAATTATATCTCTCTGTCTTTATATTTTACATTAGTGACACCTAATAAAAATATATGCAGCGTGGATAAATTAGAATTAATGTTGCATGACTGTAAGACTAAGGTTGTTTCAGCTGAGCATCGTTTAATGTTTTGGCTCTCAGATGGGCGAGATGGCCATTTAGTTAGGCATTATTGATGATCTGCCAACTGAGCACCCATACATTTAAACTAAACTCGGGAAAAAAACTTGAGATTGAATTATAGACTGGAAAACACCATTCTAAAGTTTAGAAGACATTCTTAATCTGGGGCACATTAATCTCCACGTAGGCTATTTTGAAACCAATGAAACAAGTGCATTTTAAATATTTTAACACTACCAGAATTTCTTTTTTACTCAAATTTCCTTGTTACCTAGAACAGCAATTAAAGGATATCTAAACACTAAAAATTAATTGTTTAAAAATGGAAAGTACCTGGGTCAGGGAGGTGTGATTGATTATTTCTACCTCACAATATCATTTCGTTGAGGAACTGCAGCACCAACAGTTTTCATTTGCCAGGTTAATCCTGGACTATTCCTGTATAGTGCTGAAGCAAGGAGGGAGACTGGCAGAATCAGTTTTCTTTTAGTGAATATAGTCTGCAAAATGAGAAAGCAATGAGCCTCCTGACCTATCTGGAATAAGAGTTTAACTGGCTTGTATTTTAAAGGGTATGTCCACCCTAAAAATGTTTTTTTTAATATAAGATTCCCCCTGTCCCTGGCCCAGCCCCAACCGCTATATTTATATTTTTAGAAAGTGCCCCAAACTCTACTTACCTTCCCTCTTTCCTCCGCCGCGCTGCTAGCCCTCTGCTTGCGAGAAAATGCAAGCAGAGGGGCAGGACCGGCAGTCGCGTCTGTGATTGGCTGAGCGGCAGCCAATCACGGACGCGGCTGCTGGGAGTGCATTTCGGCGGGGGAAAGAGGGAAGGTAAGTAAAGTTTGGGGAGCTTTCTAACAATATAAATATAGCGGTTGGGGCTGGGGGGACAGGGGGAATCTTATAGTTAAAGGGTTTAACGCTAGGGGGAGGGAATCCTGAGAGGGAGGGGGAGAAGGGCTGCAGTACGCATGCCAAACTTCTCCAGGAGGCCAGGTAGGAGGTAGAGTCCTATATGGACTCTGCTATCCTCCTGGTGGGCAGTTTTTGGGACTTTGGTGGGGGGGCTACAGGAGAACCATATAGAGCTGGGATGTGATGTAAGGATTACACTACATTACATGATGGGGCCAGTAGTTGGGGGGATTATAGTTTTGGGGGTGGACATGCCCTTTAAGGACAAAAAAGGATGGGTCAGGCAATCAATGTAATGTAGGCAAAACACATTACTGCACTTTCTAGCCTCTCACTTAATAAAACTTTGAACTGTACCTTTCCTCTATGTGTATCCAATAAAAAAAAAGTGTATATGCAAACAAACACAATTATCTAACAGAGAAATATATATATCTAAAAAAATTAAAAAAAAACATCTAACTCACCATTTATTTATCAACAATGTATGCTTTATTGAAAGTTGACAAGTGCAACAGTTAAATACATTGACGTGTTACAACTGTTTAGAGAACATGCACAACATATGCATACTACCTTACAGCTCATATATTCCATTTTGTTAGCAGGATGTGTTAAGTAGCTGGAGTGTCTAAACCAAAACTAAAACATCATCAGTGAATTGTGTTTTACTTCAAGAGTTACTCACCAGCCAAGGCAAATTTTTTGGGGGAAAAAATTACACAAAACCGGCATAACCTGCCATTTTCTAAACAGTTGATAAAGTGTGTTTTCTGCTGACATCTTTAATGCCAGATGAACCCGTGTCTTGGGTTCTTCTGCCACAAAAAGGGGAAGCAGCTTTAAAATAAAATAATAATAATAATAAAAAAAAACACTAATCAAATTAATAAGTTCAATCAATGAAACCACTAAATTTCAATCTGTACAACCTAAGTAGTACTTACAAGTGGTCTATATTACAGAGTACTTACACTACATACATAAATATACATTAGGCAAATTAACTTCATTGAAATAATTCTAACTTGTCATGTTCTTTCTAAAATGATCTGCGCATTCAATCTGCCTTAGATCAATATGAGACTACAAAGAAAAGGCTCAGATCTAATTAAAGAGAAACATGGTGTGTATACCTGTAACCACTAGGAACTTGGAAAGTTGTTGCTGTCAAACCTTCTCTCCCAGTTGCAGAGATAGGGAAACCAAATCATTTCTAGTCCATCTTAGTCATACTCTTCTTAGATGTTCTCACCACATTTACAGCACAGTTCGGGATGAACATTGCAAATAATTCATGAAAAAAAAAAAACTTTGAGAAAAACAGTGGAAAAAATAATACTGAAGTGTGCAGCAAAGGTAAAAGCTGTTGCAGAGAAGTTGGAGGCACAGCTGGTGCATGCGCAACAAACATGTATACTAGGCACATCCAGAGATATTAAAGTCTTGGGAAATTTGCCATTGTTGAAATTTTTAGGACACTTCATTTAAATTGCAACTGCTCAGATTTTGATTGCCTTCTTTGAAATATGATAGTCAAAACTATGAAGCACAAAACATATTACGGTTGAATGTTAAGTACTTGAGCTTTTTTAACAACAGTAACTAAATTACAAGATGTCCTGTCATGAAAATGGCAGCACTTTTATAGTTACAAGAAGTCAAATATGGACCCAGTGTAAGAAGGATTACGCTTCAGGATCAGACACATTATTTATTATAGCTGCTATGCAGAGGGACCTGTGCTTTGTGTTGTTTGTTGAGAAGGTGCTGGGGTATTTCCGGGTGGCTGTGAACATGTTGAAGTCGAAGAGGGAGGGGAACCCGTTTGGAGCTGGGCCTGGAACTGAGCAAGTTGCTCAGGGCTAGCTAGTGTCTTCAACAAACTGTTCTCCTGCTCCAGTTGGGAGTTCTTTTCTATTAGTTCTTTGATTTGTTCCTTAAGTACTTCCACTTCTTCTCTGACTGCATACATGAGGTGGCTCTTAACCAAATCCTAAAAACAATAAAGAGATATCATAATTATTTCACACTACAACACTGAAAAGAGACTGAACATTACCATTTTATATTGCGATGTGTAGAGAACACAGCTATATTTTATAGTAGAGATCAGTTTTCTCATATGCTCATTCAGATTTTGACCACTCCTTACTGGGGAATTCTTTTTTTTTTTCTAACTACATAATGAGTAGGATGAGATTTGTTGAAGCCCCCTATATATCCACCTACATGAAAATACTACAGATTAAATTTTTCATAAAAATAAAAAAAACACAAGCAAGCAATTAAAATATGTCCCCTCATTAAATTTATTTAAGCATCAGGCAAATAAGAAGTAATCATGTTAATTCCTTGATGCAGGGAACACCTTAAACCCATGCTAGACTGCCATCCAAAACTGTTTTTCTCGGGGAGGTGCCAGTCATGACACATAAATGAGCAGTAAGACTATTGACTCCTCCAAAAGAATAGAATGTATGCTTACTTTAAAGACAAAAAAAAAAACTTTGAATCCTCTGTGCCATAACTTCATCCAACCATCAATTACTGAACTCTTAGACATGTTAAAGGTCAAGTCCACCCCCAAACCATAACTTTCTATGCTATTGGCCATAATTCTAGCTTTAAAACAAGCCAAACCCCAAATCTGTTCAGCCAATTTTAGGATACATAAGTTTTTACATTTTTTCTGCAACACTTTTTGCAGACCAGAAGCAGCTCACTGTAATCCAAGCTCTCTGATATCACCTCAAGCCGTGCCATTATCCTCCCTTTGCGCACCCCCCCTCCCACCATCCAGACCATTATTGGCACAGACGCGGCTGACATCATGGAAAGCGCTGCAGGAACAAAGGGCTGTATGAATAGATTATTTTTTTAAGAAATAATACGGCGTTTAGATCTTTGGATTGTTTTAAAGCTAGAATTATGGCCAATAACGTAAATAACGTAGAAAATTATGGTTTTGGGGGTGGACTTGCCCTTTAAGTGCTTTGAGTTTCATGGGAGAAATGCACTTTAGAAATATGTAAATGTATCCCCTTAAAAACAACACGCTTGAAATATATACTTTTAAAGGAGAACTATGGTGTATATAAAGTTTTATTTTTATTTAAAAAAAGTTAAAATGAAAAAGAACTTGTAACAGGCATACAGGACTGGTAATTGCGACATCCCAAAATTGTTTCTGGAAGGAGCACCAGCTCAAAGAGAATCGGTTCTGACAGTCTTCATCATGGCTTGAGTACTATCTTTAAAGGGGAACCGTGGTCCAAAAATGACTTTAGGTAAACTGATAGGAATTGCTCTCCTGAGAATTTTTGCAATTTACTTTTATTGTTTATTTTGCATAGTTTTGAAGATATTTACATTTTTGTGTGTGATATGGCAGCAGCATCAACAGGTCCCCTGCACTTCCTGCTCTGAAACTATGTCAGTCAATCTGCCCTGTGTCTCCTCCTCCCCTTTGCAGCCCCCCTGGTCCCTTCCACTCATGGACCCCATGGTCCCTCCAGTTGCAGGCCCCACTTGGCCCATTCTCTTACAGCCCCATGTGGCCCCGCCCACCCGTGGGTGTCATGGTCCCGCCCACCTGCAGTTGCACACGCCCCACCCACCCGCGGTTGCACAGCCCCCCCCCCACTTGTGGGGTGCCGTGGGCCACTAAGGACCCCCCACACAGAAAACTGTGGAAATAGCCTTTTCAGGCAGAGTGAGAACTCTGCCTGAAAAGGCTGTTTTCACATAGTGGTAAAGAAGGGCTGTAGATTCCCTTACCTACTCTGTCAGGACTTCACACAGCAGAGAGGAGGAGGGACTTCCTGTCTCCCTCACAGACTGTGCAGGAGAAGCCTTAGGAATGTCACATGTCAGCCTCCCACCCATTAATTTTCTGGTCAGTCATTTCTTTATATCTTGGGCTGTGGAGCATGTAGGGAGGTGGTTGGTGGCTCGTTTTAAAAGGTAGTAAACTGGCCTTTAATGTAAACTCAACTTGTTCCCCTTTAATACAGGACTAGTCCAAGACTAACCTGGCAAATTAAAACTGTACATGTCGTAGCTTCTCAACGAAACAATATTGTGAATATATATTGATAACCGTATAATAGTTATCATTTAAGCTTAGTGCAGTTAAGGAGCAAACTTTTGTTTAATAGCCAAATGTTCCAATATCATCGACTCTGTCCTTTAAATATCAACAGTCAATCTAAGGCTACGTTCACAGTAGAAATGGAACAAAACAGATCACAACGGACAGTCTATGTTTTTTGTCAGTTTTTTCCATATTTTTTATTCAAAATGCGTCCGTTTCTGGACAGAAATGCATACAGCAGTATCTTTTTTTTCCTTTTTCTTAACAGTCCGGGTCAATTCGATCTGTAAAAAAACTGGACTGCAACACGCGTTTCTGTCTGGAAACAGACAGAAACTGATCTAGTGTGAATGAACCCTTAGGGTTAGGCCCCACTATGTGCTTTGGGTTTCTTTTTTTATGTGTTTGTTCGCGTGTCAGCATTTTCCAGTCCGTTAGTTTTTTGTACAAACGCATTTTCAACATCTTGTGATGGGAGCAAACAAAAACGCAAAACGTTTGTCCTTGTGTGTCCGCTTTGTGGTTTTTTTTGGGGGGTGGGAGTTGGCGTTCCCATAGACCAATATTAAAGTGCGATTTGGACATATGGACCAAAAGTTGTGCATCCATGCAGATAAAAAAAAATTCTAGATTTGCATAGTTTTTACAGTGTTCTCCCCAGAATTTTTTTCCTGCTGGGTGGCATAAAAAAGTAGCCGGGTGGGGTAGGACGGGGGAATTTGATGGTAAGGGAAAATGTGCACTCATGCTCATTATATAGGTCAGGGATGTCTAACTTTCGTCCCACTAGATGTTTGAAAACTATAACTCCTAGCATTCCGTGGTTGTAGAATGCAGGGAGTTGTAGTTCGTCAACATCTGCAGGGAGTTGTAGTTCTGCAACATCTGAAGGTAACCCATGTAACATAGCAGCACAAGCACATGTGACACCCTTTTGTGGCCTTGGAGATCTTGGAAAAGCTAGTTAACGTGCTAAAATAATCTTGCAAGTGTAAAAAAGGGTTCTGGACTGAGCAGTTTTGGCGGGAGTTTTTACTGACCTATTGGCACCTATTAAACCTACATCTAAATTCTTTTAAATCACAAGTGTTCTCTCAAAAAAAAAAATTCCAGCCGGGTGGCATGAAAAAGTAGCCGGGTGGGCCGCCCGGCTAAAAGACCCTAGGGAGAACACTGTTTTTAGAAGCAAATTATATAGTGGAACTGGATTCTCACGATTACCATTTTATTTTAAATTACATAATAGATATGTTTAGAAAAATAAAAGATTGTTAATGAACAAATATGAAATGTATATTATGGTATCATACATGCCAAGTAATCTAATGATCAAATGAAACAAACTAATCTGGTATACCACATAAATAGTAATGCTGGGCATGCACAGAAAGCTCATCCTGGTCCATCAGGAATACAGGCCATAAACTCTCAGGCCAGATGGCACACAAGTCTATCTGCTGACAGGTTATCAGTATTTGATATTTCCCATTAGCAACTCATTAGAACATGGTTTCCAACATGCCCAACTAAATAAAAGTTACATTTCCAAAAGACAGTCCTATCCGGGGTTAGCTGTTTGTTCATTATACACAAAAAACACAGATAGTCCTTGCACCATTATTCAAGAGTGGATGCATCATTCAGCAATAAGCTTCAAAATTCGAATACAGACACCGAATATGATTATTGGAAGCATATTGGCAAATTAACCAACTTTTACCACCATTCCAACATCAAACAATCTGCCTGCATTTGGCACATTATGGGGTTAGGACCCAGCAGAATAAAGCAAACCGTGAAGTGGTTGCTGGGCTTAAAATAATTAGGCCAAGTTATTGAATGAATTGTTTAATTTATCCGGAGACATGGGCAGGCTTTTTAAGTCGCATTACAATGGTAAGTTAAATTAAGCAAATTAATTGGATGTGCACTAGGCTTCTAATTTTTTTATATATTGAATTAATTTGGTCTCTAGTTGCACTCTGTGTAGATGTATATATATATATATATATATTGCTTGTTACATTGGGGGTTTGAAATGTGTACAGTGGGTCATGTGTTCAAGTACTGAAAGCTGGAGAGTAAGTCCCAAGAAAGCAAGTGAAAGAGCTTCCATCTCATAAAAAGCAGGTACTGATATAAAGATAAAGTTAAAAGTTAGGACCCAGCAGAATAAAGCAAACAGTGAAGTGGTTGCTGGGCTTAAAATAATTTGGCCAAGTTATTGAACTAATATCTTTAACTTATCCAGAGAGAAGGGCAAGCTTTTTAAAGGGCAAGTCCAGCCCCAAAATGAAAACTTACATTCAGGTAAATCATCCCCCAAAAACCTAAATGGTAATAGTCTGAAATCTGAAATATATAAGTCTAATCTGAAAACCTACACAATGTCCTGTTTCCCCTGTTTCTGCCTCCTGATTCTTCCAGTTCGCAACTGTCAGTTATGGATTTGACAGTTGACATAGCAGCCAATGACAATGTTAATCCCTTCTGCCTCTTCTGAGCATACCCAGCCTCAGTACAGGTTTCTAAATTGCTCAGTTTCCATGAGGCATCCAGAAGCAAAGCAGGCATACAGTAATAAATTCATAGGACAAACTATGATATATCAACATATTTTAAAGAGGCCATTCTTTCTAAAAGATGTTCTTATAAGGGTGGAGTTGTCCTTTAAGTCGCATTACAATGGTAAAGTAAAATGTAAGCAAATTAATTGGATGTGCACTAGGCTTCTATTGTTAGGCGTTTGTTGACCTCTTCAGAAAAGTTTAATTAAAACTTAAGCAAGGCTAAAATGGAACTAAATGCTCTCTGTTTTCCATCTATAAATTATTTGATGTGGAAAATAAAACATACCATCTAGACATACTACATCCCAAATTGAATGTAATTATGTTGTTAAAAAAAGAAAGTAATATTTAAGGGATGCTAAAAGAATGTCTGCAAGGCTATAGCACAGATAATGCCTTCCTACCATGTTACGAACACCCCTGGGAGAGGATATGCATAGCAGATAAATAACAGACATTACTGTACATTGAGCCTGTACACTAAGACATACGGTATATACAGGGACATTTACAGACTCATTTTCTTCTATATTAACCCCTTCAAGACAATTTACCAAGCCTTGGCGTGACTTATAAGGGAATTGCAGAGCTGAGCCTCTTTACAAAGTTCAAACACAGCAGCTACACACCATGTAACGTTGCAATGATTGCAGTTAGTGTAATCATGTTATGGGGCTGGCATAACAATGACAGGGAAATGTACACCAAACCGGACTTCCAAAACGCAATTATGATAGTTAATCAGTATTGTGGGTGTGTGAGGGGATTTAAGGGGCAATCAAGGTAAAATTCCCTGATAATATATTCTTAATGGGACATGACCTGTACATTTACATTTAATTCTGCTACAGTATATACAATAAGTGTAAACCTCAATCATCTTGGACAAAAACAGAACAATCAGAACAAAAGAAACCGTCTGAATTATACCAAGCATCAAACCCGGCCTACACCGGCTGTAGCTAGTCTGAGCAAAGAAGCTTGCCGCATTGTGTTTTCCTCCATCGTGACATCAGAGGTAAACCACAGGGCCCGCCCACCCGAGCGGCTACTAGCCAATCATCATGCGAGATATTTATAGTGGGGAGTTCTAGGCTCTCCTCCTGCCTAGTAACAGCGCGCTGGGGATCGCGTGTGAACAGCGGCAGTGACAGAGGTGTGGGCACCGCTCCAACAATAACCATCAGCCTAGCCGGTTCCAATGGATAACTAACCCCGTGTATAGAGGGGGATGTACTACCAATTAGGGGTTTTGCTCAAGATGCGATCAGTCGTTTTCTTTATAAACCTGAAGCTCCAATGGTTATGTAATGTCCCCAACCCTCCTATCACTCTATACAGTATGGTCAGGTTAAGGAGAATAATGACATAACAAACACTGGGTAACACATACCATAGCTTGTTCGATCTTGTTGTCTATGGCCACCACACTGGCACCGGACGAGCTGGAAAACAAGAAAACATAGGACAATTAGCACCAATTCCTATAGATTCCAGTGGATGCTGCAAAAGAATGGTTAATCCCTGGTCTATATTGCAATGCATTTAGATGCTGCAAAAGAATGGTTAATCCCTGGCAATGCACCCCCCGAGACACAGCGATCACAGGGACTGCAGGTGCTATAGACCAACTGTATAGCCATTACCCATATAATCATTTACCTATCAACTTTCACCGATGGGCTGTCTGCGCCGAGCAGAGCGGACAGGAAAGAGATGGAGAATTGTCTCAATTGGCAGACCCCTAGATCCATAGCTGCCACGTTCTACATCGGGGATTCCTGGGCACCCCTTCCGGCTGATGAAATAGGAATTACATGGAGACTCGGTGGGCAGCACAGGGATCGTTGGGTGCTGCTGCCCGCAGATGGCTGAGAGAATGAGATGTCTCCGCCAGATCAGCGCTTCCCAGGCTCAGCTCAAAGCTGGGAGCTCATTACATAATGTATGCAGGCAGCGATGCGCCCATAGGCAGATCCTGTGGTCGGAAACGCCCCCAGTGTTCCAAGAACCCTTTCGTGGCTGGCACATATTGCGCTCTTTATCTCAGTCTATATATTTGTCGTGTGCAAACATCATCATAACAAACCAGACAATGTAATGACTCCCTAACATATAAACACCTGCAAATCATAATAAAAAAAAACTGTTTTCATTACATAGCCCTGAAATTCCGTGTCAAGGGGCTTTCATAGTCAACAGAACTCTGAAATGCTCTAGCGCCTCCTAGTGAAAAAAATATAATATATATAAAGATATACAGATATATATATGTATGTGTATGTATGAAGAGGAGGAGACAGTAAATATATATATATATATATATATATATATATATTTATTTATTTAAAGAAAGGAACAGGTTCCCAGGATCAGTGCTATAACAATTCTGAATTGTAATTACTAAGGTGCCCATAAACATGCGACCTCTGTCCCAAATTTGCCCGATTCACAAAAACAAATAACAATCCTTACATATATAATTTTAATGGAACTATCGTTCCTTTGCCTGTTAATGGAGCAATGATATCTGCTCCCTCTACTGCTGACTGACAAGATATTTTCTGCCTGGAACAATCAGTCATGATGCTGGCGGCAGTAGCTCTTCACCAGTGTCGCAGTTCACTTTGGCCCCCACACCTTGCCGCTAGTCGCCAAATCCCATCGGATCTGATGGGTTTTGTTGTGTATCACCATGTGTATGGCTACCTTCAGAAAGACAAATGAAAATTAAAGCTTCATACACACCTGCGATCGAAATAATTGTGCCATGTATGGGCACTTTGTTGGCCAAAACAGCCATGTGGTCAGGGCTCGCTGCCTGGTTCACCTGGCGGATCTTCAGCGAGCCCTGACCAAATGGCACCCGCAATCGCACTAGGGGCGTAGGGTCCACCATAGCAACCATAGCGATTGCTATGGAGCCCAGAGCAAAAGGGGGCCCTACCAGGTCCCCTGCAGGCATGTCCACCTTTCTAAGAAAAAAATGTCAAATACTTCAGTCCCATAAACCCACTTTATGTTTTACTTAAAGGGCAACTGTGGTCTCAAAACAAGTAAGGGTTAAATGAAAGCCTGCAGCATTTCCTTTAAAATGAGCTGACAATTACAGGACCCTGTGAGACATTACATTGGGGTGAATGTTCAGTAAAGACTTAGGGCTAGGCCACACTGCTGCGTTTTTTTTTGCGTTTGCGCTTTTACATATCATTGAAAATGCGGCATTGCACCAAAAACGCACATTTTCGGGTGCGTTGTGATTGCTATTAAGCTCCGCATTTTAAATCGCATTCGCATGCGTTTTTCAATACTTAATGGAAAAAACGCATGCGCAAACGCAACAAAGTCGCACATGAAATCGCATGCGATTTTTATCTAGAAATGTGATTTAGGTTTTATTTTGAAGGTGTGATGGAAGGCTTTTTATATAATTCTTACTAGTTTGGAAGAATTCAAGACCACAGTTACCCTTTAAACCTTTCAAAGGGGCTCCCAGGCTCAGATATTCTACTTACAAAAACCACGGCTCCTCCCTTCATCCGTGATAGTGACATTACGGCCAATGGCTGACACCCGTTACAAAACGAGACTCCTCTGCTACTATGTAACCATCCAGCTCGCAACAGCATCAGAGGAGGTGTGTCCACGCCAGCGAGGGATCGGGAAGTAGAATATCTGAGCCTGGGAGCATCTTTGAAAGGTAAACGTAAAACTAAAGCAAGGTTTGTGGAGCTGAACTATGTTACACAAAAATATTCTTAGGAGGACAGATATTCCCTTTAAAAAAACCTGCCCAGGTTTGGTTGAACCGTACCGTACTGTTTTTTTAGTGGGTTGAGGGGCCCCATCTAAAATCTTGCTATGGGGCCCTGAGAAGAGGAAAGACAGCTCTCCTGTTCATCCCCTACAATGCCTGGAACTGAACATTTATAAATGCCTTGACCAACTATTTATTCAAGGCAGAACTATAGTAAAAATCAGGAAGATCAGTGTCTACACTACAATTACAATGATCAAAAAAAAATCAATAAATTACAATTTTTATCAACATTTAAAAAAAAAATCTCAAATATGAGCAGCACTTAAACTAATACTTCTACTTAATTCCTTTAAAAATACTTACATTGCATGCCACATCACATGGCCACCGTTTTTTTACATCGGTTTTTACTGTTGAGAATCCTTACAGTAGGGATTGTAACAATGTGCAGGGAGGAAATGAAGAGTTTTCACATTGGATAACAGAGGATATGGTACGGAATCAATTAGACAAAGTTAATATCAATAAAGCGCCAGGACCAGATGGATTGCATCCTAGGATTTTAAAAGAGCTTAGTTCAGTTCTAGCAAGACCACTGTGTCTCATCTTTTCAGATTCGCTTTTGTCTGGGGATGTGCCGCTGGATTGGAAAAAAGCCAATGTAATACCAATATTCAAAAAAGGTAGGGTGATATGAATGACATTTATATACAAATATAAACCCTGGAAAGACTGTGTTACTATTGGTGATATGAACATATGTTACTATTGGTGATATGAATCACATTTATATACAAATATAAACACTGGAAAGACTATGTTTCTATTAGTGATATAATTATTGTCATGCTAAGAAATTTAAAGTAGATCCTCCTACAATTTGACCATGCCCCCACATATTACTGTCACAGCCACACACCCAAACATCATGGTCATGCTCATACCCCAACCATCAAGGCCACGCCCCACACCCCCAAACATCAAGGACATGCTAATACCCCAACCATCAAGGCCACATCCCCAAAGATAACTGCCATGCATTGCAACCATTCCCCCAAATGTTATGACCACGTTACCAGATATTGTGGTCACCCCCCCCAAAAAAAAAACATTATGGTCTGCCCCAAAGCATCACAGCCACACCCCCAAACACCACACCCATGTCCCTTATTGGCACGGCCATGCTTTGAAACAGCGTGGCCATATCCCCAAATATTGCAACCACCAAATGTCACAACCAAGCCTCCTGGACAACACAACATCACAGACATCCACACACTAGAATGCCATGCCCCCACCCACTGCAACATCGCAGATATGCCCCATCCATCTACTCAAACCAGGACGGTTGGGGGGGTATGGACTACACAAGAATTACCTGTATTACCTGGACTTAAGCACCAGACACACTGCCCACATGTCACACACTTCACAGACAGTTACAACTTAAGAACAAAGACATCATGGCACTTGGACCAGAAAGTAACGTTATTGATTGGGATCTAATAGTCAATATAAAGTGGTCCTTGAGCAAGGATAAAGTGTTTAAGTGCAAACAAGGTGACACGCTGCTCACTAATGTGCAAAAAATAAAGCACACTTAATAAAAACACACAACACTCAGACAGCGCAACAGAATGAAGCCCGACTTTAACAACACAGACAAAGAGCCACACGTCACATGATCAGAGACACTGACGCCTGTCAGTCACTCAAGAGCTGTGATATTCAGTTGCAATCAACATGTTTTCCCAATGGCAAATTCCATGTAGCATGTTCACAAGTAGGTTCACCACAACATTTGTATATTTACGCTCCAAGTGGAAAAACTGATAATGTTGTATATAAGGTTTTGCTATAAACATGTGTGTTATTTGTCCCTCAACAATGTCACCTCCTCAACTCATAACTATTAAATACATGACGTACTTTACCAACTGTGCACTTCTTTTTCCCTGTCTTTTTCATCTAAGCCAAACACACACCTGCACGTAACATACTATACCCACATGTGTACACGGGCAACACCGGTTACAACTGCTAGTATATATATATATATATAAGAATAATTTTTAATGGTGAAGTGATCTACAGGTTTACTAACATGTGTATGTAAGTATCCAAGCAGACACATACGGAATTACCATATCCAGTGGCTTTCCATTTGAGCCCGAAATATCGGGTATAACCATTTATACTGGCGGACACTATGTTTCCATGTCTTAGTTAATATAGTAAATGTATCCACTAAATGAGTGTAAGTTACTGCTGATTTTATTGAATAATGTAGGATGGACATATTATATATTTAAAACCAGATACTGGGGAAATAAATGGAACATTTTTTATTTCTTAACATTCACTTTGTCTGAAATTCCCATTTGGCAGTGAGAAATAACTAAGCTGTTCAGCACAACTATGCAGACAACCTCACATTTTCAGAAGCAATGACATCTGCAGTAGTGTTGGGCAAATCTGTTGTAAGGTGTTTGATCAGGAGAAACAAAATCACATTTCAAGTTCAGTGAATTTAACAAAATTTTGATTGATATTGATACAATTCCTTTTTCAATTGTGTAAAAATATCTTATTGTCACTGAATGCCTTCCCATGGGTCCTCCAAATAACCAGAGGTTGGAATGAGAATATTTCATCAATGCCGTATTCAGGGTTTAATCAGATCTGACACTAAACCTGTATTGATGCTTGTGAACAAATACAGTGCAATAAACAAGAACAAATGGAAAGCCACCATAGATGAAGCCAGCTCATTGAGCTTTTCCAGTCAGGTACACTAGACTTACAGCAAACGGCTTGCAGTGCTTATATTTAAGCACAATTCCATGACATGCCAGTATAGCTGCTGAGCCTATACTAAGCTGTAACTCAGACCTTTCACTTTTTATAGTGTTTCTCAAGCACGCCTCCAAAGTCTGATTGGTCTAGATACAATCCTAAATCTGATTGGACCAATCAGATTTTGGGTCTGGGTTTAAGACACTACAAATAGTGAATGTTCAGTAAGGGGTCCTAGTTTCAGTTTAGCATTTCATCTGAAATGTTGTGTCTTTGTACTAATGCATGTACTGGGATATAAGCTGGGTAGCTTGAATGGGCAGCTTTTAGTTCAGATGGCTCTTAGTTTAGTTCTCAGTATTTGGCTGTTAGTATCCAAGATAAAAAGTTGCCAACAAAAAAAATCTGATTTCCCCAACTAAGTACCCAACAGCAAATCTGAGTAACAGCGCTATTGATGTATTGGGATATCTGCTCAAACTGTTTAGAGAGCAACATGATCATTAAAGGGATATCAGAAACACATGTAGCAAAGCTGAGTGTGAATAATTACAGTGTAAAATCAACCAGTCTGTAATAAATACAGCCCTTATAACAGTTGTGTCCTTCATTTACCAGATAGTCTTGTATCTTTCACTCTGTCTTTCTCCCTTTCTCTGTATATAAATATATATTTTAACTAATAAAAAAGCAGGTTATCGTACAAATATAACCTGATATCCTATATAATAAAACCCTAACAGGGAGATTTAATAAAAGTTCTTATTGTTTAAAATGGTGCTAATTTTGCCCCAACCAATCAGATCTTATTTAATATTTGAAAGCTAACATCTGATTGGTTGGGGCAAAATTAGCACCATTTTAAATGATAAGAACTTTTATTGAATAACCCTGTAAGTGTGCGTTCCTGTGTCTGTGTGTGTGTGTCACTGCAGTTCCTATGGACCCACCACTAGAGGGAGAGTCTCTGCAGTTCCTATTGGCTCACCACTAGAGGGAGAGTCTCTGCAGTTCCTATTGATTTACCACTAGAGGGAGAGTCTCTGCATTTCCTATTGACTCACCACTAGAGGGAGAGTGTCTGCAGTTCCTATTGACTCACCACTAGAGGGAGAAACACAGGAAACACACAGAGGGAGAACAGCAATTAAACAGACTGCAGGTAAGGTTGCTTGGGACAGGGGCCCCTGGATTTGGGACAGAGGGGCCCATGGATTTGGGACAAAGGGGGGGCCCTGGATTTGGGACAGACAGGGGGCCCTTGGATTTGGGACAGAGGGGGCCCCCTAGATTTGGGACAGAGGGGGTCCTGGATTTGGTACAGAGGGAGGCCTTGGATTTGTTAGAGAGGGGGAGTCCTGGATTTGGGACAGAGGGGGGGCTGGATTTGGGACAGAGGGTGACCTCTGGATTTGGGACAGAGGGGGCCCCTGGCCTTGGACAGAGGGGGGACTCTGGCCTTGGGACACTAAGAGGATACTCTGGCCTTGGAACACTAAGAGGATACTCTGGCCTTGGGACATGGAGGAGGACTATGACCCTGGGACACTAAAGGGGCACTCTGTGCTTCTAGCGCCCGTTATTGTAGCAGGCTGAATGTCTAGTATAAAATAAAGAGCCTGAAATATTTACTAAAATCTGTACGTGTAGTTACACAGATAAACTGATTCAATCTGACACCAACATGCTATTTACACACACAATATCAGATCATGTAGTTCTGATGACTATAGAAGGAGGGAAAGGGTTAATGTAAAATCCCAGAATCCCAGGTGGGATCAGTTGTTTGCATGTTTAACTGATTCTGCATGTTTAATTAATAAATAGAGAAAGTGCTATTTTAACCATTATGCAAATCCCTTCTGATTGGTGGACATATCTCCATAGACTACAAGCACACTGCCCACTATAGGAGGAGAGGAATCAATGGCTGCCCCCATAAGACATATAAAAATGAAAATATCTGGATAACTGCTCCAAAAAAATAATTAAGATATATGGTAAAAGTACACAGGATAGTTCTCTCTGCAAATTTACTTTAGGTCATTTTAGCACTGTAGATGCCCTTTAATCGCTGTGAAACCAATAGTGTTTATCAGTCCCTAAACCAATAGGTTTCTAGTCCTCCTGACCTATGACCATTTGACCTAGAAAGTGAGTCTAGACAGATTAATAAGATGGTGACCCCATGAACAACTCCATCAGGATGGATCCTTAGTAAAGATAATATTTCCATTTAGACTGTGTGAAAAACATCATGGATATTGTTTATACATTAAAGCATTTTAAAATCTTTAACAGACTTTAAGGGAATGTTTTTTATATCAATTGATCTGTAATGATAATGGAACTTAAATTGTATAGAACATCCTATTAGGACTAAGATGACATTCTCCTATTTTTCATTGAACTAATTTTAAACATAATTATTATTAAGTCTTGTATTGATACCCAGTCTTATTGGAGATCTCTCCCTCTGAACATGGGACACAGTTATAACAGCAGGACTGGGATCCAGGGATTAAAACCTTCCTGAAACCAGGAACACAACGTCTCTGCACGGGATATTGGGATCTAAATATAAAAGAATGTAAGGAGAGAAATGCTCAAAATGGTTTTCCTATTCCTTATGTACATTGTTAGTCAAGGATCGTAGTGAGTAGCAGGTTACATTAAACATATTTACTATAGCAATGGAAATTCCAACATGATTTATAGTAGAACACAAATTAGTCTCTACCAGATGGCAACACAAGTATCACAGCACATAAATTCAATCATAACTTCATGGCACATTATGGAACAGTGAGATTTTGGTGTGTATCTTCCTAAATTTTGTAATTTTTACAATAAGGACCATATTTGTAAATACACGGTATCACTATGGCACAATATGGCGGCCTTTAGCAGTGTTGTGAGCTTCCGAAAATGACTGGTAGTTTACAATGAAATTCTTATTTTACTCTGTGGTCTTAAATGTGTAACTGCAGTGCAAAATGCCAATACCAAATGGTATACCACAACTGTGAGATATCGCCACTACAATACCACAACGGACCTTAATGTTAATTTGATACAGCGGCTGTAAAAGAACAACCAGGCACAAAGCACCCATAATAAACAGTACTTTATGGCCCCATTGCTACCAGAACTTGGCAATACTGCGGGTTTACAAAACATGCCCCTAGGTCTCTTACAGCCACTGCAAGGCTCAGGGTTTCCCTTCTTTTTTTTAACTCCATTCTATTAGTAGTAGACTAACGATATTGTATTGTTAATGTACCAATCGTAATTGTACAATTGCAGTCGTACAGTAAATGTACCACGCCTTTATAAATAGGGACCTGTTAGGAGCCCATTTTGCTTTAACATTTAATGCCACTGAGCAGAAAGCAGATCTACAAAGGTATTGTTTAATGTTTCTTGTGTGAAAGAGCTTTGCTGTGATGCCATCCATGGAGAATACTTTTGTATGAAATATCAACAGTCATGTTTCATAATTTAGCAGAAAACAATGATTGACTGTGGTTAGAAATTGGATGTTGAGCCAACACTTTGGGTTTGGTGTGTTTCTGTCCGGATACAGTTTTAACCATTTTAATGTCACACAGATTTAGAAAACATTTAGAATTTAGAAAAACATCCCAGTTTTTCCCCCTGAAAATTTACTAAAATGGACATTTCTACAAATATCTGCACCCAGCATTCTGCATATATGAGTTGTTAAACGATAGTTTGGGGGGATATTTGAGGGTTGTTTAGTTTGAAAAACTGAAAGATGTTCAAATGACAGAGCTGGGTAAGTTTTTCCTGCTAAGTCAAAAAAGTGACACTTGATAAAGGACTTCACGTCCGAAACATGGTGTCAATAAAGCACCATAAGATAATCCTTTGGAGCCTTCTTTGTTTGGAAGCACCTGCATACCATCTTCCCATTTTTTGACTTAGCTAAGGTGTTTGGGACAGTGCACAGCAGGATCCAGCAGCTAGAGGTGTTCGGGACACTATCTATTGTTTAATGTTTTTCCTGCAATTTAGCACATGTGTTTGTCCCCTTGGGGTGAGTTGGTGAAATACCTTTTCATTCAGGACATGTGGGAGATTGATCTTTAGTTTTTTCTTAATTTAGTTTTTTCTTTCTTGTCCTGTTGTGATTTTTAATATGTATTTTCCAGCTGGTGTTGCTGGAGTCTTGAACTTCTCCTGCACTTTCATTGTACACCACCAGAGGTCTCTTCCAACATCATTATCATCACCCCCACCTATCATCATGTTCCAGTTGCCAGAAACTCATTGGTACTGGCTCCCCAGTCTGGTTCATTGTATTCCTGTTTCTTAGTCCTGCTCGTCAGTATTCTGTTCTTGGCATCTGACTTTATTTCCTCTTCATAGTTTCTGACTTTCTTGACCAGTCCTGACATTAATACTCCATTGGCTTATTCCCTTGCCCATATATATATATATAAAGAGACATATATAAAGAGATATAGGAGCACTCCTAGGAATTTCAATGAAATTTATGCCATGGCTTGATAAAGGCCCCAAGCACAGGGCCGAAACGTTGCCACGTTTGTGTTGAATAAATTTCATTAATTCATCAGGTGATTTACTCTACAAGGTTCGAGTGCCACCCACCCCGGTTTATATCTATACTAGCAAAATACCCGCGCTTCGCAGCGGAGATGTATTGAAATAACCTTTTTAGTAAGAAAGCAATAATGTATCAAGATTGCTGTAATTATAATAACAACCACAGAAAAATCTGTTATGTTTCGCTGTTAATTGTAACGGGTGCTCTTGGGTGTTCGGATGAGCGTTCTCTTCTGGCAATGTGTGGGGACAGCATGTAGTAATCGGGGATGTGACAGTGGAGAAAAAACCCCCACCCACCCCTCCCCGTCCGCCCCCAATACCCCCCACTATTCCTCTGCCCACCCTCCAAACCCTTCCCCTTACACCTCAGCCAGTCCCCGCACACATCCTGAATTTTGGAAAAATCGGTCCCGCGTTAGTGTGCAGGAGTTCAAAATTCTATTCCCCCCCCCCATTCACCCCCACCCTAAAAGAAATATTTCATTAACCTTTACTGTAAAGGAGTATATGTATACAAAATTTGGTTGAAATCGGACCAACCATATAGATTTGTATAACTTGTAAGCTAGGTAACCATAAGTCTGTGCAATGTGAGTAATCACCGTTACAGGGGAATTTCAAAACGAAAACCTACTAACTTTTGTAAGTAAGGTGCAATGAATGAGCTGCCGTCCGCCCCCAATACCCCCCACTATTCCTCTCTGTCCACCCTCCAAACCCTTCCCCTTACACCTCAGCCAGTCCCCGCACACACCCTGAAATTTTGAAAAATCAGTCAGCCGTTAGTGTGCGGAGTTCAGAATTCTATCCCCCCCCCATTCACCCCCACCCTAAAAAAAATATTTTGTTAACCTTTTACTGGTAAAGGAGTATATGCATACAAAATCTGGTCTGTGCAATGTAGATACTCACCGTACAGGTGGAATTTCGAAACGAAACCTGCTTAACTTTGTAAGTAAGGTGCAATGAATGAGCCTGCCAAACTTAAGCTGTCTGCCTCCATGGCAAGTTGGAGAATTAGTGATGAGTGAGTGAGTGAGTGAGTGAGTGAGTGAGGGCGTTACAGGTGGAATTTCGAAACAAAACCTGATTAACTTTTGTAAGTAAGGTGCAATGAATGAGCCTGCCAAATTTAAGCCGTCTGCCTCCACGGCAAGTTGGAGAATTAGAGATGAGTGAGTGAGTGAGGGCTTTGCCTTTTATTAGTATAGATATACATTTTGTTTCTTTACCTTGTACATTTTCTATCTAGTTAGTTAGTTAGGGTTTCCGTGGTTATATTTTCTTTTGTTTGTTTTCTTGGTTATGAATAAATCTTATTTCTTTCTATTGTCATGCAGCATCTATTTAATTACCTATTCACAACAGGATCATTACCCATGTGGTTTTGGGCAGGATTTCTAAGTTTTAATAATCTGAGAAATTCATCCAGAATTCTGCACATATGTGTGAAACAATGGCACCTTTACGTAGATTCTAAAAATATGTTATTTTGGGGTTACTTTCCAGGTAAGGGACTGAAAAAAGGCAAATACTGTATGCCATAAAGTTATGAGTTGGCTCTCTCTGAAGCTTTTTGCTGGTCGTGTGTACACTGGGGGAACTGTTTTGTCCAGGAAATGTAAAAGATGAATATTTAATGGGAATCTTTCTTTGTACTTGAGGCTTGTTCAAGATTCCTAAGTGTTTTCTTCTTTCTTCAAGTGCAAAATACTACAGAGAACATCTGGTTTTCTGCATGCATCTATTAAAGAAAGGGACTGTTATGTATATGAAATTATTCCAAAAATATATAAGTTGTTCAGAATACAATGATTTTTTTATGTAATTGCACACGTGCATTGGTTCATTTTAGGGTTAGTTATTGGCTATGTCTTTGTATAGACCCATGCATATGGCATACCGTTTGATTCAGGACATTTGAGAAATTGATATTTAGTGGTGGGTATAGGTAAGTGAGTTTAGGTAAGATTTCAAACTTTGAATCATATTTTCTATTACATTTTTGCACTTATGCCTAGGTCCCATTTGTAGTTAGTGACTTTTAAGTGTGAATTTTAAGCACTTTTTTGAGTGAATTTTAAGGTTAAGGTTATCTTACATTAACCGCCAGAAGGTCTTGCAAATGGTGTTTTTTTTGTTTTGTTTTTTCTTGTAATGAGTCTCCTGGACAGGAAGAGTGGAGTACCTACATATGTCTTTTTTAAATATTTTACCTTAAAATCCAGTGAAATCTACAGAATATTTACAAAATTCTGTTATCTTGTTAAAAAAAAACTTTTTCCTGGGAAAAAAAAAATATTCTATTTATTGTAGGGTTTCTGTGGAACTGAAGGTGACACAAGTAAAATAATATACTGGTAATGAGAGGGTTAAATAAAATAAATGTACAGGACAATACTGTATATAGAAAGCCACTATTGGCTATTTCCTTCTTAAAGCCATGTTAGCCAAAGGGTTAACATAGCTTTAAGAGCTGTGCACAAAAGAGGGTCACACAACTGCCGCAAACAATGAACCAAACCAAAAGCGACTTTTTCGGATGGAATTTTTAAAGAGTCGCTATTGGCTTGGTGAATTGCCTTAAGGGATCTCTATATATTACCCCGACACAGTATTAAAGTGATAGTAAATAGTCATGATTCCTGGTTTGACTCTGGTTTTAAATCCACGCATCAAAGAAAATTTTTAAACTTAGCAAAAAATCAAATATTAGAAAATTTTAAATTACATCATAAAATTATAAAATTTGAAAATAAAAAAATTATAATAATTTTTTTTTTTAATTCTGATTCAATTGGGCTTGGATCAGATATTTGGATTTTCGGAACAAATTCAGCGGAACTGCTGCTAGATAAAAATCGTCAATTGTTCCCCTCTAATTTTAACCAGTATTCAGTCATATACTGTAGGTAACAATAATACATACGTGTCCATTGTTAGTCTTCCACTGTATTAAGGAAGTGGTGAGATTAAGTTGATGACCAAGTGGTGCAAATGCTGAAAACTCTCCTATTACATATATAATCTTCTGAAGTTCAGGGTGATAATATAGTTATAAACAGTGTGTACACATATATTCTCCATCTCCACCAAAGACAAAAACTGGACCTTGTGGGGTTTGGTACTGAAGATTTTTCAAATATCGATGTAACTAAGAATAAAGAGTAAAATATTATTCATTTATATTGACATATAGGAAAGTATTGGAAACGTACAAAATACCAGTAATATCTCAACATGCAACATATCATTATTAGGAACAGGAATTAGCACCGTTAGCCCCATATTCTTAGGTGCTGTCGACCATCATCTCTGGAATATAAATACATATATATGAAATAGTTTGATAAGAGACATGTGACATTCTTAGGGAAATGTGCAGGACTTTATATTGAAATTGAATTTATTTTTTAAATTTGCTAATCTTCAAATTGTTCAAGCATGTAATAGAACACTGTGGGGCATATTTATAAAGGTTCGTTAACTTTTCGCGGCCGTTTTCGCGGCCATTAACGCATGAATCGCGTTTACCGCGATTTATAAAGGCCCGAAAATGGCCGCGAAAAGTTAACGAAGCGTTAACCTTTCGCGCCGATACTTACCTTACCGCCGCTTTATTTATTAAAGCGGCGGTACTGGTTTCGCTCGGCTAGTATCGGCTGTTTTACTTCGCCACCTTGAAGGTGGCGAAGTCAGCCGATACTAACCTCCCGCGGCGGGGATGGGCAGGCAACCCGCGGCGGGTGGTCGCACCCGCCCGGGAGACACGCCCACCCCGCCCACACCCCCCGCCGCGCCACCACTTCCCAGCAGCCCCTCCCAACCCGTTCCCCGTTCGCGGCAATCTCGGAACGGGAGGCTGAAGGGGCTGCCGGAAGGGGCCGCAGCAGGTGGTCGCGACCACCCCCGCGCACCCCTCCCCGGCAACCCTCCAAGCCCCCCGCCCCGGCCGCTCCCGGGGAGGGGACGGGAGGGAGCCGCTGGGGGGTGGAGGCTCCTCCAGCGGGGCCCTGAGAAGGGCCTTGGGGCTTAGGGGTCCCGCAGCTCGAACCGGGACCCCCCTCCCCGGCCCTTAAGGGCCCTTGCGGCACTGACAAGTGCCTTTGGCGGGGGTCCCGCAGCTGAACCGGGACCCCCAGTGCGGCTCTTAAAAGAGCCCTTGGGCGACGTCTTCTTTCTTCCAGTCCGGCGACACCAGTCCGCCGAGGCGCCGACCCCGAGAGGTACCCCTGCGGCGCCAGGGGTACCCCGGCGGGCGCCGGCGACCTCAACGAGGCCGATGTTGCCGGCGTCTTGATCCGACGCGACGTCTTCGCCCGGGACTGGAAGAAAGAAGACGTCGCCCAAGGCTCTTTTAAGAGCCGACTGGGGGTCCCGGTTCAGCTGCGGGACCCCCGCCAAAGGCACTTGTCAGTGCCGCAAGGGCCCTTGTTAAGGGCCGGGGAGGGGGGTCCCGGTTCGAGCTGCGGGACCCCCTAAGCCCCAAAAGGCCCTTCTCAGGGCCCCGCTGGAGGGAGCCTCCCACCCCCCCAGCGGCTCCCTCCCGTCCCCTCCCCGGGAGCGGCCGGGGCGGGGGGCTTGGAGGGGTTGCGGGGAGGGGGTGCGCGGCGGGTGCCCCTTCCGGCAGCCCCTTCTAGCCTCCCGTTCCGAGATTGCCGCGAACGGGGAACGGGTTGGGGGGGCTGTGGGAAGTGGTGGGGCGGCGGCGGGTGGTCGCCGCTGCCGCCGCGGGGGGTGTGGGCGGGGTGGGCGTATGCCCCGCCCCCTTAGGAGCGGCGTCGGGAAGGGATTTTAAGTCCCTTCGCGGCGTATTATAGTATCGCCGCGAAGGGTCTTAAAATTACCGCAGCACATCGCGGCCGCGATAGGTATCGCGGAATAGCGCTCACCGTTATAAATACGGCGATAGCGCTATTTTCGCGGCCGCGATGTGCGGCGGTAATTTTTTTGCGCTAACATCGTTCCTTTATAAATATGCCCCTGTGTGTCAGTTATATTAATATATTGTTAGTGTGAGATGTTTTAGTTTAAACAAATGGAAATTTATCACATTCTGAGCTGGTTGAATCATTTTGCTGCAGTTGCTCTAATGCTTTGTCCTATCTACAGCTGCCTACATCTCCGTGTTCACCTAGGCATATGGCATGCTATTTTTTTAGTTATTCTTTCATATTTTCATTTTATTACTTTTACTTTCATACCTGATAAATATGATATGTGTTGTGTTCTGCCTTTCTTCATCCCAAAATAGCTGTTTAACTATGAACCATGAATTACCTGGTACTTGAACCTTGTTCTTTCTTTTTAGCTCTGTTTCTATGATGGATGATCTATCATGGAGTCCTTGAGACATCAGATCTACTGAGAGATGCACTTGGGGAGAATTATATGAGCTACTAAAAGATTGGATGTCAGTAATACGTTCTTTCTCAGTGCAGTTAGGGAGAGATAAGTAAATAAATCTATGCAAGTAGTTTTTTATTTTGTTTTGAGAAACATAAATGATAAATCATCCAGATATCTTCAAGCAATTTGTCTTTGGGTATTTAAAGGATGGAGATTCCCTAGAAAGTTCCTCATTTCAGGAGTATCTAGGGTATAGCCATAAAATGGCACAAATGCCAAACTAGAGTTAAATATTTTTGGGCGTAACCCAAAATCATATCATAGCTGCCCAGGAGGATGAAAGGATTAATGTCTTCTCCTGTATCTTTCTTCAATTTCCAGAATATTGAAAGTTACAACAAGCGTATGGACAGTCCCACAAAGTTTATTACTCTGGCAGAGAATTTTCGAATTTTGGTTCTATAATATCCACATCTCTAATTCCTTTTTACTTATTTTAACTGTAAAGTCAACACAGATTCCTTCACTATTAAGATGCTTTGTGAGAACTTGACTTTCTCTCTCTCCACTGATGTCATTGATGTAATAATTCCAACCCAGGTCCAACCAAATATTTCACTAATTTACTTAATGCAAAATAATTGTTATTTCACTTTGTACCGTCCGATAGAAATAGGAAAGGAAATTCTTTCACTTAATGTAGGGTCAGTAGCTCCGTAACTAATCTGTAAATAGATAATAAGGATGGGAGATTTGACAAACTGAAAGGTCTGTGTCAATATTGCAGCTTTCAAAATTTGTCCAGATGGTCAGTTAATGTATCTGCAATAATTCAGCAACAGAAACGACACATTTCATGATGTTGCTCAGTTGGTATGGAAATTCTGCAACATATACAGTACGAGATGGAATTCCATCTAGTATGTATTACTCAGCACTTGGATTACATTCCAGAATAGCAAGAAGTAATTTGACAGAATTTTAATTTTTAGTAAATAAAGTATAAAAATGGTTCACAAAGTTTAAATCTTAATTTATTTCAATGTATTAACGGGTATATATACTGCCCAAATTCACATTTTTAAAAAACATTATACTGTAAAAGTATCATTTTCCCATCCTCCAACATGTCTCTCTTTATTAAATTAGTTTGCTCATTGGATTGATTCTAGATTGTCGGTGGATTGATGGTAGATTGTTGGTGGATTGATTGGTAGCTTGTTGGTGCATTGGTTGGTAGATTGATTGGTAGATTGTTGGTGGATTGATTGGTAGAATTTTGGAGGATTGTTTAGAAAATTGTTGTTGGATAGATTTTTATCGAATATTCTCACCTTTTTGCCGACAATCTTCCATAGATTTCAGCTTGAAATCTACGGAAGGTCTGGTTCTGGTAGATGGGGTCAATGGAAAATTTTCCATCTTGCCCGATCAGGTTTTTTTCTGGTCTATCGAAAACCAGGAAAAGTGTCTTTGATAATCCAAATAATTTGATTCCCGCAAATGTAAGCAGACTTATAATTTACCAGCCTGTATGCATGGGCCTCTTCTGCCTAGTCAAAAATCCATCCCTGGGAGGGGGAGGTGCTCCACTATGAATTGGCTGTAAAGCATGATACACACCATGCAATATTTTGGCCCGATCGACTGACAGTACCATGTTTTTTTGGACTCCACAGACCGTTTTTCGCCGAATTGGACGGACACACTATCGGACATGTCCGTAAACCACAGCTGTTTGTGCAGTCCCCTATGGCATGCATGCTTGATGGTGGCAAATTGACAGCTGACATCCACGTCCACTATTGCCACTACCGACAGTCCATCCTCCTGGACATTCAAAAGGAACCTTCTGACCTGTTAATTTTTGGTGTATAGGCCAGACCAGACAGTCACTAAAACCACCAGTGCTAATTATATTAGATAAGGTTTTCATCTATAGATGAACATCTAGTCTATGTAATATCTAAGTAATGTATGGGCAAGTTATTCCAAGAATCAATGTTTACCGCTGCTTAACATGCTTTGAAGGAAGTGATTTTTTTTGTAAAAAACAAAAAACAAGAAAAACAAAACTACAAATCCCAGCATTCCTCTGCAAGCACTTTGCAGCATCATAGGGCAGCTAGGGAATTCTGGTAGTTGTAGTTTTTAAGCATCTCGACAGTTAGAGAAGATATCTTTACTACTTTTAGTAGTAGTGGTCATTTTCTTTTTAACTAGAACTACAACTCCCATCAGTCCCTAACAGCACAATGGCTTTATAAAAATTCACATAGGAAAAGCTCAAGATAACCATTAGTTTCATTCCTTCCATTAAAAAAAATTTAGGTAAATTCACTGCAAGAGAAATTAAATTTTTTTAACATAAAGCTAAGAAATGTGGTCCCAAGAAACTACTAACAAACTGAGTTTTGTGCTGTTTGTGTGCCTGGAAGCTGAATCCATTTTAGATCTTCACATCTTCCCCCAAAGAAACCCACAGAGTCTGGAGCATTTCAAGGTGTATCACAGATGACAGGTATATGTCCGAGTATTGCTCCACTGCGGACCCAATTTACCCCCTTACCTTAACTCTCCTTCCTATCTTGCTTTAAGTGGACCACTATCCTCCTCCCCTTTCTCCCCTCCTTTAAATAACCACACCACAATTTCCGAGAGGAAAGGATAATGGCCACTTTATTGTGACAAATCCTTAACTTAACAATTTTAACTTTATTATCGTGACATTAAAGGGTACAGTATGTCCACCCTTAATTTACATTTTTAGTATATAATAGTAAATGTGCCCCGAGCCCCAACCGCTATAATCATTGTCTTAGAAAGTCCCCAGATAGTTACTTACCATGCCTCGCTCTTTCACCGCACTGCCCCGGCCCTCAGCTTGCACAGAAATGCAAGTAGGGGGCGGAACTGGCAGACGCTTCTGTGATTGGCTGCGAGGCAGCCAATCACGGATGCGGCTGCCGGCTTCTCAGTGCGGCGAAGGATCGAGGCATGGTAAGTAACTGTCTGGGGACTTTCTAAGAAAATTATTATAGCGGTTGGGGCTGGGGGCACATTTACTATTATATACATAAAGGGATTTACGCTAGGGGGAGGGAGACCAGAGCGGGTGGGAGAGGGAGGGAGAGGGAGGGGGAGAAGTGCTGCACTGCGCATGGCAAAATTATCCCGGAGGGGAGACAGGAGGCAGAGTCCTATATGGACTCTGCTATCCTCCAGGTGGCCACTTTTTTGGACTTTGGGGGGGGGGGGATTCCAGGAGAACCACTTGGAGCTGGGATGTAAGGTAAGGATTTTATTCACTACAAGTGGGGCCAGTAGTGGGGGGGGGATTTGGGGGATTATGAGTTTTGGGGGGTGGACATGCCCTTTAACAATCAGATAACAATAAATTAACTGTTAACCATTAACTTTACTGGCAATGCTTCTAACTCCACCATCAACCAAGCCTCCCGCTGCTCCACCTTTCCGAAGGCACCTCGATAAATTCTCAACCAATCTCCCCTGGGGCCCCTATTTACCCCAGGGAGGTTATTATTCCCAATACATCTTGGGAACTGTATCCCCTTTTCCAGCCCTCCTTTAGGGCTATTACCCCATTAGCATTGCCAGCTAACGCCAAAGCATGAAGGCCTAACCACCTTAGGCCTGAGTGCTCATCCAAAACCCGACAGCCATTTCTAAACCTTCTCTCAGGCAGTAATTAAAAACGTCAATCCCCAAGTCAGTCAAGTGAACTCCATCTGACCAAAAATAAGCAGACTGACCTTCCAAGAGAGAATGGCAAAACCCCCATGAAGCTGCACGAATCTGCCTATCGTTTTGTTGACTTTAATGCGCGCCATTTGCACTGCCTTTGTCGATTGTGCATGACGCCATTGTAATCTGGGGATCATTTCCGACCAAACCACGATAACTTGGGAAGGGTGGACCACAACGCCAACAGATCCCATTTCATAAACCTAATTAATTCTTTCATCGGTATCACGCCCATATCATTTCACCCGGCATGAATTAACAGAATGTTAGGGCCTTCCTCTGCTAACAGTTTGGTTTCTATTAGTGGCCTAACCCTCTTCCATAACATTCCGCACTCTCCCAACCACTCAACCCTATCTTCGCTGTCAGGAAACCCAAAACGGCAACCACCCAATCGAACCTTAGCGTGACGTTCCGCCCAATAGACGAACGAGTGCCCGATCACCCAGATATTGCAACGCGAACCTTCAAAATAAAATACAAACTATATAACTAAACATATGCGTTTTTTTTTTTTTTTACAAATATTACATCAAATGAGGTCTAATGTATGATCGAAAATGATTCGACATCTGCCTATATTTCCGAAATGCCGCCACAAACTGAAATGTGGACAATGCCTTTTCGTCTTAATGCACCAACAACGACCCCCCAAACTTGGGTCTAGCCGCCATGTATTCCGTATAACAAACTAGCGGGCAGGTGTCTGATCCTTGTACCCCGTGGAGGAAAACATGTAACCCTATATTGTTCTTATCCATTTTAGAATCAAAGATGGAAATCGACAAAGAGCCATCCACCAATCTAACATGCTTCTCCTGCAGCCCTCCTTGTACTTTCCCGGGTCTGCTCACCAATTCCCCTACCCTAAGTGTGGCGTAAAATGCTAACGAAAAAGCTAAACGAAACAGTAAAATCTCCTACTTGGAGTTAACCACGCTTTGGAACATTTCAAAAATTCCATGTAGCCCCTGAAAAGTTACAGTCCTACGTGTGTCTCCCTTCGTCTTAACCCTCTTCATCCCCTTAAACACTTGTCTCACCAAAAAGGTCTTGGTAACATCCTTAACCCTTTGAAGTTTGAACAAAAATGACAAACAAAAAGTTTTTCCCAGAGTTGGCCCAGACAAACCCTTTTCAACCAAAGATGATAGAAAAAACCCCCACTAACAGTTCCCTTGACTCGTCATCTGGGACCCCACCCGTAGGTGTCTGCATTTCTTCCCACTGACCCCATATGCCACAGTAGGCATCCCACAGGGACTTGGCAAGCGAACCCTGCACCCAACCTGCTACTCTTCCACACAGACTCTCCAAAGATGTTCTGGGCATGAGTAGGGGTCCCTCTCCGCTTCTGGCGCCATCTCCCAGAAACGTTCCAGCTGCAAAGGAGAAAGGGAGACCACTATACCGCTGGAAACCCCTGCCACATCTACCGCCCTTATCCAAATGCAGAGAGGAGGCTGAGCAGCTATTGATGGCGCTAACCACAGCCGTGTTATCAGAATGCAAGTTAACTCGTTTGTTGGCCAGCTGTGATCCCCACAATTCAACTGCTACAACCACTGGGAACTACTCCAGGCAGGCTATATTTTTCATCAGACCCCTTAGTACCCAGTCCTCGGGCCACTTCCCAGCATACCACTTCCCACAAAAGTATGCCCCGAACCCCACTGCTCCTGCTGCATCCGTAAATAAATCTAATTCCTCATTGGACTTAACCTCCGACAGCCATACTGACTTTCCGTTAAATTCTGTCAAAAAAGTTTCCCAAACCCGTAGGTCGGCTTTTACCTGCCTGGTTATGCGAATGAAATGGTGTGGCCTAACCGTGCCTGTCAAAGATAGAGCCAGTCTTCTGCAGAAAACCCGGTCCATTGGAATAATACGACAGGCAAAATTTTATTGTCCCAGCAGGGATTGAATTTGATGAAGTGTCATCTTTTTTGCTGTACCAGCCCCACTTACTAGCGCCAACAAATCCCTTACCTTATCCCTAGGCAGCCTGCAAACCATTTCCCGGGAGTCAATTTCGATCCCCAAAAAACAGATTACATCAGTTGGGCCCTCTGACTTGTCCTTTGAGAGTGGAACCCCAAAACACTGGAAAACTTGCCGCAATGTTTATTTTGTCACCCAACAACTGGGTGACTCCGCTGCCCCTACCCAGAAGAAGTCATCCAAGTAGTGGATGATTGTCTTGGAGCCCGTCTCCTCCCACACCACTTTTTCTAAGAAGGTTGCAGATGTCTCAAAATACGCGCAGGAAAGAAAACATCCCACGGGATGGCACCTGTTTCTCCATCCGCGGCGCAGCCCAATATATGCATGCTTTCCGGGTGGACTGGGAGAAGACGAAAAGCTGCTTCTATGTCTGCCTTCGCCATGAGCGCCCTCCTTCCATGGTGCCTCACCAGTTGGATGGTCTGGTTGAATGATGCATATGACACTTTAGTGAGGGCCTCATCTATACCATCATTTACCGAGGACCCTTCTGGGTAGGACAAATGATGTATGAGTCTGTACTTACCCACCTCTCGCTTGGGAACCAAGCCCAAGGGGGAGATGTGCACATTTTCTATGGGATACTGTCGGAATGGACCTGCCATCCTCCTTAAAGATACCTCTTTTCCCAATTTCTCTTTGACCTCGGCCTCTCTTTCCCTGGCTGACTTCAAATTGTTGCACCTAGAACCGCCTACCCGTTGTTCCCCTGGTATTCTAAAGCCTTCTTGGAAACCTTTCCCTAGAAATAGGGCCGCCCACCTGTCAGGATATTTATTTAGGGAGCATCCCTACCAGGTTCACCAGGCTCATCCCTTTTTGGATTGGTGTCAAAACGGTAGGGACCACTCCCCCCTTTTTTGCCATCTGAAGCATCTGAGCGCTGGGTGATTGCCTCCCCCACATACTGAGCAATCATGTCTGAAATGGCAAGATGCTCCCCAATGGCACTGTCCCTCATTAAATGCCCAGCATAATCCCTTTTTTGCTGTGGTTACACCCGACGAGCTAGTCCCTGGCCCCCCGCCGGGGGAGTATGGAAAGGGCTGACCCCAAGTTCCTATACTCCTGGTGGTCATCATGGCTTTCATCCACAGCCATATGTCCCTGTGGTCCCAACGCAGTGAGCGACGGACCACCATACGCTATCGGAACTGCTCGTCATAGCGCAGCCACGCAATGCCCCCGTAAAACCTATAGGCTTCACTAATGCAGTCTTGGTAACAAAATAGGCTTGAACATGCTTCCCGATGCCTCTCCCCAATGACGCTAGCCAAATTTGAAAAAACCTGTAGCCAATTGTTAAATGTCCCCGGGACATGTGTTATAAGGATAGTTATACAGGACAGTCTGTAAAGCTGTTGCCAATCACACTCAGAATTATGTTTATACATTTTTTTTATTAATATCAAACATAAGTTAGTTGTGGCCTGTCTTTTCCTTTGTATAGTTACAGGCAGGAACTTCCATAGGTGGTCTATACAGCGAGATAGTTCCGGAAATAAATCATTCCACCAATAATGTCTTATTCCATTAACTAGCTGTTCTTATTTTTGTAGGCTTACCAGTTGTCCTAAGGCTGGGTACAGACGAACAGACTTTTTGTCCCGACCAAGCGTTGGCTGCTAGTGAGCGCACGGCCAGGACAAATGACTGTGGGTCACGGCAATAGCGGCAACGGCCGACAGTTCGTGTGGCCAATCATGAGGTCCCATAGGGCACAATCGACTGTGATTTACCAGCAGCTCCGTACCGGATCAGACGAACAGGCGACCAAGCTTGGTCGCGGCTGCCGCCCATACACCATCAAATATTTCTGAACGACCGACTGATCCACGTCACTATCGGCCAGTCATATCTGATGGTGTTTACCCAGCCTTATAAAATATAAAAAAGAGCGTAGCTGGGCACACCAGTCTTGAGTGCATCAAATCTTATTTGTAACGCGATCCAAATTTAAGTTATGTACTAATTACATAGAGGGAACAGTGTATAACTGACTGTCCGGTAACAAACGCGAAGCTTCCGATTACCATGGAGACCACGGCGGGGACCACGTGGATGCCAATACCGGAAGTCGTGACGACTTCCAATTTGCACTTCCGGTTCTGAAGATCTTACGGAAGATTTCACCGGTACCGACACTGAGACTGCAGATACAAACCTGGCACAAGATGATACAAATAAGATGATGACCAGATCAGCCACACAAAAATCTCCATTTTTAGGAGACGCTGCAGGATCCGACGAGGGGGGAAAAATGCCCCAACCTGCCCATACAACGGAGAATTTAATCTTAAGCAACAGACAACGACAATAAGTTTCCTTTTAAATGTAAGAACAATTTCGGACCACAGGGTATGTTTCGAGGTATCGACCAATTTATACAGCTGATAAGGATCAGTAACCAAATTAATGGTAAGAACCTTCACCCCAATATCACATATGCCAAAAAAACAGGCTCTTAAATTCCTTACGCAGGATTCCTCGATAATTATTAAACCTGCCAATAAAGGCGGGTCCATTGTGGTTATGGATTATACATTTTACAGTAAAAGTACGAGAGAACATTTGTCTTCAGGTGCATATACATGTCTAAATCAGGACCCAACATGGAAAATCATATCACAGTTAAAAACTATGATGGAGATGGCATTATCGGCCAGTTGGATTGATGGAAATACCTTCAATTCAGGCATCACACCCCTCCCAGGAGTCGCGGGAGTCTCCTGAATTTTGTGGTGGTCTTCAGCACACCCGCGAGACCACCCCAAACTCCCGCGACCAGAACCTACCTGAGAGTCCGCCTCTAGAATGCCTTCTTTCTTCTGGCCACGCCTCCTATGTGATGTAAATTACATCACACGGGACAGTTACGCCCCTAGCCACGCCTCTAACGTGACATAATTTACATCACGTTAGAGGCGTGGCTAGGGCCTAACTGTCCCCTCCCCTGACTCCGCCACTGCCCCTTTAGTGATGTCATATCACTCGGCCACGCCTCCTTCTCCCCACCCTGCCCGGAAGCCAGGTTCAGCAGGGTGGGATGTCTGTTCAATTACATCTTCGAAGAGCATTCACGCAAACAGGTACTGTATGGTCTGCCAAAGATTCATAAAAATATCCTAAATCCACCATTCAGACCCATCAGCAATAGGCTCTGCTACCCACCCCAATAATAATATGTGTATTATCACTTAAAACCACTGGTCCAAAACTTACCTTCCTATGTTAAAGATACTTCTGATTTTCTTCAAAAATTACAAACTGGGACCATTGGGTGATAACTGGACTATTATCACAATCTCACTTTATACCAGCGTTGACCATGCGCTATTGAACATTTCTTGGGACGAAGACAATGTAAACTGACACCTAGTGAATTTCTCATTGAATGCATGTGATTCATTCTGTATAATAATTACTTTATATTTGAGAATAACTTTACAGCAGGTTGGGACTGCAATGGGCAGTCCTGTAACCCCCCTCTTATGCAAACCTGTATATTGGACTTTTAGAGGAGAAATACATTTACACTAATGAACTGTTTAGAGAATATTGTGTGAGGTTTTGGCGTTACATTGACGACCTGTTCATTATTTGGCAGGGAGATCTACATCAGGCACATTAATTCATTCAATAGTGTCATTCTTTGGACAATAATATTGTTTACAATGCTGTTTATTCACAGGTACAGGCCCAATATTTGGATGTCCAGGTTGACGTTACCCCAAAAGGAACCTGTACGTCTATTTACTAGAAACCTACAGATCGCAACTCATTATTCCACGGAAAAAGCTTTCATCCCAAACATACGATACAGGGACTACCAAAATTGCAGTTCATGAGAGTCAATAGAATTTTTTCAACAATGAGGATAGGGCTCATCAGCTTGATCGAATGATGAACAAATTCAAGGTAAGGGAAAGGGCTATGAGAGAGGGGTGTGCCCTTCGTCCAGTGTTACACCACAAGTTCTGACCATATCAAGCATAACATCAATAGGTACTGGACAATTATTGAGGATGACAAAACCCTAGATCAGAGAACAAGAAACAAACCATTTACTGTCTACAAAAAGGGCAAATCACTTTATACTTCCCTTATTCAGGCTGAACCTACTTTTAAATATAAACAGAAACCATTTGTTTTTTCACAACTGCAACATGTATAATTCCATCGTCACTGTAAATAGTTTCAATCATCTGTATTCAGGTAAAAAAATCACAATACAGGAATACTATAATTGTAATACTGAGTATTGCATATATATCTAAAATGTCCATGCTCTGATTTATGTAGGGAAAACGATAACTTTCAAGTGTAGGATTCAACGTCACAAGAGATATTAGAACAGCACCCTCTAATGGTGACAACGGGTCCTGCAGAGGCGAGATTCCTCCAGTAGCCATACATTTTTTCTCTATGAAACATCAGGTATCTGATCTTAGGGCTATGGTTACTGACCATATACCGATCGACAGTAGGGGAGGCGACAGACATAACATAGAGAGGTCATGTGGATATACAAATTAGAAGTGGTACAACCTAAAAGTCTTAGTATGCATTTAGAACTTTCTTGCTTCTTGCCAAAACGTTAATAGGTGGGATTCTGATACCACATGATGACGTTTAATATTTATGTTTATTAATATTTAGGCCTTTTTTATAAATATTCACAGATATTAATTAATGCTTGTTACTATCTTTTCCTGAAAATAGTTTTAGATATTTTATTGTGATTTTTTTTTAGCACTGTGGAGTTTTATTATTATCATCACGTTTTTATATGGCACATTAATTATATATGTGGAATTATGAGATATTATTCTAAAGAAATTTTATCTAACTTTACAGCACAAGCACTTTTTCTACACCCAGCACTTTACATTCAGGAACCTTCTGTTTTGATGTAACTATAGACTTTGACCACTAGATGGCCATCCTAACTGTTTGAAATTGTTTGAATCTCACAGGGTTATTCAATAATTAATCTTATCGTTTAAAATGGTGCTAAATTTGCCCCAGCCAATTAGAACTTATTTAGCATTTGAAAGCTTACATCTGATTGGTGGGGGCAAAATTAGCACCATTTAAAACAATAAGAACTTTTATTGAATAACCCTGATTATCTATAAATAGCACTTTGCACTTTTATTTTTTCATAACTGCTTGTCTGAGGAAGGAACCACAACGGTTCCGAAACGTTACAAATAAAATTTGATGCACTCAAGACTGGTGTGCCCAGCTACACTCTTTTTTCCATATGTCATTACTGTTGGCTACGGCGCCAGAACGCCCAGCACTTTATATATTTGGTTTAAGTGTGCAGGATCCTGAACAGTTGCATTCAGCCTTATATAATGTTTTACATTGTCCCATTCAATAGCATTATCTGGAGTCTGGTGGTGTTCTCTCCCAGTTTACCGTAGTCCTCTTTGTTGCATGTAGGAAGCAGCAGCTGAGTGTTTAGGAACCTTATCTTGAAAGAGTCTGTGTCCAGAAGGCCAGTGCTGCCTGATGTATGGAACAAGTGCCTTGTCAATAATGGTATTGATAAAATATTTCTTGTCCGTAATTCCTTTAAATATAACTAACGACCCTGGACATTTTTGTGAAATTGCAACTTAAGTTCCGTCCATGAATATAACATCTGCCACTGGGACATCCGTTAATGGCAGAGCAGTTTTGTAAAAGAGGCCACAGCATTTAAAGACCTTTCATTCTCAATTTTCATAATCAAGAACAGCGGATGGGAATACAAGTTTACTGAGAAATTGAATTCCCTGAACAGCAGACTTAATAGGGACATGAGTTTCATGGCCAAATATTAACTTATTCTACATTACTTGTACTGCTTTATACATTACAAAGGACACTTTCCATTTTCACTATTGTACAGCAATTGACTTGTGCCCACTTCACACCTCCACTACTGTCCACATCAGGGCCTGATGTGATTATATACATGTCATTGTAAAGCACTATGGAAGATGTTGGCGCTATATAAATCCACAATAATAATAATAATAATAATAATAATAATAATAATAATAGTTTTGATTCAATACTTGAAAATTCTAACTGGCCTAATATTTATTTGATGTATGGCCAGCAAGATGATCAATTTTTATTGGTAACAATTTGGTCAGGACATGATGATTGGATGCTCATACACTCCAATTGTCCTTACTTATATATATGGAAATATAGTGCAGAGCTACAGAGGGAGGATAATAAAGTGAACTGCTGGAGCCTCTTTGTGTGTAATCCAGTGCTTGGCACTTCCTGCTCAGGGGCGTAGCTAGAAATCACTGGGCCCCGAAGCAAAATGTTAGATTGGGCCCCCCCCCCCTTCTCCTCCTCCCCATGAACAAAAAATGAGATTCCAATCCAATGCCCAATTTCAAGGCTCTACTCTGGCCTTCTCTCACACAACCATTCCATGAGTAGTAGTTAGTAACCCCCCTACCCATTACCCAACTTCAGATACTCACAGATTAGATTTACCTCCAGAGAGAGTGCTGCGGAGTGAGTGCTGAGTGGACTGCAGTCTGCTGAGGTGAGGAATGTATGTCTGCTGCTCTGCTGCCAGACACTGCCAATTTGCACCGTGCACGAGTCCTACTGCCGCCAAATCCTCCTGAGCCTGACCCTGGATCCACTGAATACTACCGTGCCCATGTGCAATGTGTGTGCACAGGGTCCCAGACCCGGGAAAGGAAAGGCAGTCCATGTAAGTTAACCAATAGGAGGACGGACAGCCTACAGGGACAGCCTGCAGAATTTGGATCACAAGATTTGCACCACCTAGCACACACAGCAAACACTCACTGCCTGGCTATAGCCTGTAGCCGGTTTACTGTCAGACAGTCTGAACTTATTTAGTATTTAAACTGGGGTAGCCAGACAGGCGGGCCCCCTCAGCTCCGGGCCCCATAGCAACCGCTATGGTTGCTATGGTGATTCCTACGCCACTGTTCCTGCTTCTCTGGCAATGCAGTGGATCTCTCTCCCCCCCTCCAGATCCCGATCCCTCCGAGATTGCTAGTGCACTATTAATCGTGTTCTGATCAAGCTTTAAAAATTGCATATTAGTGTGGCCCAATTGATGTGGCCCCATTAGTGCGCTGCGCATGCAACCCGTTAATCAGAGCCCATGCAATCTGCATTTTTCGCACAATTACATGCGCTATGATTGCACAACATTGCCCGATCTCTGCGCACACATGCCAGAAATGCGTACAATTTAGGTGCCTATTTCTGGAGCACTCGTAAGTGCTAAAGTCTGGCCAGTCATGCTACATGTTTTTAAATAGATATTTCACTGATCTGACAGCCTTGCTAATTACTTTTATAAAGTGTGTCACTATTAGATCATGATGAAAGATGTCCAATGCACAGATGCAGGGTATCATAACAAAGTAATCTCAATCTTAGCACAGCCCTGTACAATGTATTTTCTATCAGTGTACCTGATTATAGTATTTATAATATAGTATTTATAACATAGTACAGAGCTGCAGGGGCAGGATAATGACCCTGATCTTAGCACAGCCATGCACAATGTATTTCCTATCAGTGTACCTGTTTATAGTATTTATAATATAGTATTTATAACATAGTACAGAGCTGCAGGGGAGGATAATGAATTGACCCTGATCTTAGCACAGCCCTGCAAACATGTATTTCCTATCGTGTACCTGTTTATAGATTTAATATAGTATTTATAACATATACAGAGCTGCAGGGGAGGATAATGACCCTGATCTTAGCACAGCCCTGTACATTGTATTTCCTATCAGTGTACCTGTTTATAGTATTTATAATATAGTATTTATAACATAGTACAGAGCTGCAGGGAAGGATAATGACCTGATCTTAGCACAGCCCTGTACAATGTATTTCCTATCAGTGTACCTGTTTATAGTATTTATAATATAGTATTTATAACATAGTACAGACTGCAGGGGAGATAATAGACCTGATCTTAGCACAGCCCGCACATGTATTTCCTATCAGTGTCCTGTTTATAGTATTTATAATAAGTATTTATAACATAGTACAGAGCTGCAGGGGGACGTAATGAATGACCCTGATCTTAGCACAGCCCTGTACAATGTATTTCCTATCTGTACCTGTTTATAGTTTTATAATATAGTATTTATAACATAGTACAGAGCTGCAGGGGGACGATAATGACCATGATCTTAGCACAGCCCTGTACAATGTATCCTATCAGTGTACCTGTTTATAGTATTTATATATAGTATTTATAACATAGTACAGAGCTGCAGGGAGAGGATAATGACCCTGATCTTAGCACGGCCCTGTACAATGTATTTCCTATCAGTGTACCTGTTTATAGTATTTATAATATAGTATTTATAACATAGTACAGAGCTGCAGGGGAGGATAATGACCCTGATCTTAGCACGGCCCTGTACAATGTATTTCCTATCAGTGTCCCTGTTTATAGTGTATTTATAATATAGTATTTATAACATGTACAGAGCTGCAGGCAGGATAATGACCCTGATCTTAGCACAGCCCTGTACAATGTATTCCTATCAGTGTACCTGTTTATAGTATTTATAATAGTATTTATAACATAGTACAGAGCTGCAGGGGGGGAATAAGTAACCCTGATCTTAGCACAGCCCTGTACAAGTTATTTCCTATCAGTGTACCTGTTTATAGTATTATAATATAGTTTTATAACATAGTACAGAGCTGCAGGGAGGATAATGTAAACCCTGATCTTAGCACAGCCTCTGTACAATGTATTTCCTATCAGTGTACCTGTTTATTATTTATAATATAGTATTTATAACATAGTACAGAGCGGCAGGGGGAGATAATGAATGACCCTGATCTTAGCACAGCCCTGTACAATGTATTCCTATCAGTGTACCTGTTTATAGTATTATAATATAGTATTTATAACATAGTACAGAGCTGCAGGGGGAGGATAATGACCCTGATCTTAGCACAGCCCTGTACAATGTATTTCCTATCAGTGTACCTGTTTATAGTATTTATAATATAGTATTTATAACATAGTACAGAGCTGCAGGGGAGGATAATGACCCGTGATCTTAGCACAGCCCTGTACAATGTATTCCTATCAGTGTACCTGTTTATAGTATTTTAATATAGTATTTATAACATAGTACAGAGCTGCAGGGGCAGGATAATGACCTTGATCTTAGCACAGCCCTGTACAATGTATTTCCTATCAGTTACCTGTTTATAGTATTTATAATATAGTATTTATAACATAGTACAGAGCTGCAGGGGCAGGATTGACCCTGATCTTAGCACAGCCCTGTACAATGTATTTCCTATCAGTGTACCTGTTTATAGTATTTATAATATAGTATTTATAACATAGACAGAGCTGCAGGGGAGGATAATGTAATAACCCTGATCTTAGCACAGCCCTGTACAATGTATTTCCATCTATTGTCCCTGTTTATAGTATTAATAATATATTATAACATAGTACAGAGCTGCAGGGAGGATAATGTAATAACCCTGATCTTAGCACAGCTCCGTACAATGTATTTCCTATCAGTGTACCTGTTTATAGTATTTATAATATAGTATTTATAACATAGTACAGAGCTGCAGGGGAGGATAATGTAATGACCCTGATCTTAGCACAGCTCTGTACAATGTATTTCCTATCAGTGTACCTGTTTATAGTATTTATAATATAGTATTTATAACATAGTACAGAGCTGCAGGGGGAGGATAATGACCCTGATCTTGAGCACAGCCCTGTACAATGTATTTCCTATCATTGTACCTGTTTAAGTATTTATAATATAGTATTTATAACATAGTACAGAGCTGCAGGGGGAGGATATGACCCTGATCTTAGCACAGCCCTGTACAATGTATTTCCTATCAGTGTACCTGTTTATAGTATTTATATAATATAGTATTTATAACATAGTACAGAGCTGCAGGGGGAGGATAATACTGAGCTGAATGACTTAGACACAGCAGCACAGTGTACAATGTATTTCCTATCAGTGTACCTGTTTATAGTATTTATAATATAGTATTTATACAATAGTACGAGCTGCAGGGGCAGGATAAGACCCTGATCTTAGCACAGCCCTGCACAAGGTATTTCCTATCAGTGTACCTGTTATTAGTATTTATAATATATATATTATAACATAGTACAGAGCTGCAGGGCAGGATAATGCCCCTGATCTTAGCACAGCCTGCACATGTATTTCCTATCAGTGTACCTGTTTTATAGTATTTATAATATAGTATTATAACATATACAGAGCTGCAGGGGGACAAGATAATGCACTGATCTTAGCACAGCCCTGACAATGTTTTCCTATCATGTGTACCTGTTTATAGTATTAATATATAATTTATAACATAGTACAGAGCTGCAGGGGAGGGATATGTAATAACCCTGATCTTAGCACAGCCCTGTCAATGTATTTCCTATCAGTGTACCTGTTTTATATTAATTATTAATAGTATTTAACATGTACAGAGCTGCAGGGAGAGGATAATGTAATAACCCTGATCTTAGCACAGCTCTGTACAATGTATTTCCTATCAGTGTACCTGTTTATAGTATTTATAATATAGTATTTTATAACAGAGTACAGAGCTGCAGGGGAGGATAAGTTGACACCTGATCTTAGCACAGCCCTGTACAATGTATTTCCTATCAGTGTCCCTGTTTTATAGTATTTATAATATAGTATTTATAACATAGTACAGAGCTGCAGGGGCAGGATAATGAACCCTGATCTTAGCACAGCCATGCACAATGTTTTCCTATCAGTGTACCTGTTTATAGTATTTATAATATATATTTTATAACATAGTACAGAGCTGCAGGGGAGGGATAATGACCCTGACTTAGCACAGCCTGTACAATGTATTTCCTTCAGTGTACCTGTTTATGTATTTATAATATAGTATTTATAACATAGTACAGAGCTGCAGGGAGGGGATAATTAATGACCTGATCTTAGCACACCCGGTACAATGTATTCCTATCAGTGTACCTGTTTATAGTATTTATAATATTATTTATAACATAGTACAGAGCTGCAGGGAGGAATATGTAATGACCCGATCTATAGCACAGCTCTGTACAAGTATTTCCTATCAGTGTACCTGTTTATAGTATTTATAATATAGTATTTATAACATAGTATCAGAGATGGCGGGAGGATAATGACCCTGATCTTAGCAAGCCCTGTACAATGTATTTCCTATCAGTGTACCTGTTTATAGTATTTATAATTAGTATTTATAATATAGTACAAGCTGCAGGGGAGGTATATGTAGACCCTGATCTTAGCACAGCCCTGTACAATGTATTTCCTATCAGTGTGTACCTGTTTATAATATTATATATATGTATATTATAACATAGTACAGACTGCAGGGGAGAGATAATGTAATGCCCTGATCTTAGCACAGCCTGTACAATGTATTTCCTATCAGTTTACCTGTTTATATATTTAAATATAGTATTTATAACAATGTACAGAGCTGCAGGGAGAGATAATGTAATACCCTGATCTTAGCACAGCCTGATACAATGTATTTCCTATCAGTGTACCTGTTTATGTATTTATAATATAGTATTTATAACATAGTACAGAGCTGCAGGGGAGGATAATGTAATACCCTGATCTTAGCACGCTCTGTACATGTATTTCCTATCAGTGTACCTGTTTATAGTATTTATAATATAGTATTTATAACATAGTACAGAGCTGCCGGGGGAGGATAATGACCCTGATCTTAGCACAGCCCTGTACAATTTATTTCCTATCAGTGTCCCTGTTTTAGTATTTATAAATAGTATTTTAACATAGTACAGGAGCTGCAGGGGAGGATAATGACCCTGATCTTAGCACAGCCCTGTACAATGTATTTCCTTCAGTGTACCTGTTATTAAGTATTTATAAATAGTATTTATAACAATACAAGCTGGAGGGAGGAAATAACCCTGATCTTAGCACAGCCCTGACAATGTATTTCCTATCAGTGTACCTGTTTATAGTATTTATAATATGAGTATTTATAACATATACGAGCGTGCAGGGAGGATAATGACCCTGATCTTACACAGCCTGACAATGTATTTCCTATCAGTGTTCCTGTTTATAATATTTATAATATAGTATTTATAACATAGTACAGAGCTGCAGGGGAGGATAATGACCCTGATCTTAGCAAGCCCTGTACAATGTATTTCCTATCATGGTACTGTTTATAGTATTAAATATATTTATAAATAGTACAGAGCTGCAGGGGGGAGATAATGAATGACCCTGATCTTAGCACAGCCCTGTACAATGTATTTCCTATCAGTGTACCTGTTTATAGTATTATAATATAGTTTTATAACATAGTACAGAGCTGCAGGGGAGGATAATGTAATCCCTGATCTTAGCACAGCCTGTACAATGTATTTCCTATCAGTTTACCTGTTTTAAGTATTTATAATATAGTATTTATAACATAGTACGAGCTCAGGGGAGGATATAGACCCTAATCTTAGCACAGCCTGCAATGTATTCTCTATCAGTGTACCTGTTTATAGTATTTATATATAGTATTTATACATAGTACAGAGCTGCAGGGGAGATAATGTATGACCCTGATCTTAGCACAGCTTCTGTCCAATGTATTCCTATCAGGTGACCTGTTTATAGTATTTATACTATAGGATTATAACATAGTACAGCGCTGCAGGGAGAGGATAATGACCCTGATCTTAGCACAGCCCTGTACAATGTATATCCTATCAGTGTACCTGTTTATAGTATTTATAATATAGTATTAATAACATATTACAGAGCGGAAGGACACGGATATGACACTGATCTTAGCACAGCCCTGTACAATGTATTCCTATCAGTGTACCTGTTTATATATTTATAATATAGTATTATAACATAGTACAGAGCTGCAGGGGAGGATAATGACCCTGATCTTAGCACAGCCCTGCACAATGTATTTCCTATCAGTGTACCTGTTTTATATTTATAATATAGTATTTTATAACATAGTACAGAGCTGCAGGGGACGATAATGTATGACCCTGATCTTACACAGCCCTTACAATGTATTTCCTCAGTGTACCTGTTTATAGTTTTATAATATAGTATTTATAACTAGTCAGAGCTGCAGGGGGACATAATGACCATGATCTTAGCACAGCCCTGTACAATGTATTTCCTATCATGTTACCTGTTTATAGTATTTATAATATAGTATTTATAACATAGTACAGAGCTGCAGGGAGAGGATAATGACCCTGATCTTAGCACAGCCCTGTACAATGTATTTCCTATCAGTTGTACCTGTTTATAGTATTTATAATTGTATTTATAACATAGTACAGAGCTGCAGGCGGATAATGACCCTGATCTTAGCAAGCACCCTGTACAATGTATTTCCTATCAGTGTACCTGTTTATAGTATTTAATATAGTATTTATAACATAGTACAGAGCTGCAGGGGCAGGATAATGACCCTGATCTTAGCACAGCCCTTTACAATGTATTTCCTATCAGTGTACCTGTTTATAGTATTATAATATAGTATTTATAACATAGTACAGAGCTGCAGGGGGAGGATAATGTAATAACCCTGATCTTAGCACAGCCCTGTACAAGGTATTTCCTATCAGTGTACCTGTTTATAGTATTATAATATAGTATTTATAACATAGTACAGAGCTGCAGGGAGGATAATGTAATAACCCTGATCTTAGCACAGCTCTGTACAATGTATTTCCTATCAGTGTACCTGTTTATAGTATTTATAATATAGTATTTATAACATAGTACAGAGCTGCAGGGGGAGGATATGATGACCCTGCATCTAGCACAGCCCTGTACAATGTATTTCCTATCAGTGTACCTGTTTATAGTATTTATAATATAGTATTTATAACATGTACAGAGCTGCAGGGGGATAATGACCCTGATCTTAGCACACAGCCCTGTACAATGTATTTCCTATCAGTGTACCTGTTTATAGTATTTATAATATAGTATTTATAACATAGTACAGAGCTGCAGGGGAGATAATGACCCTGATCTTAGCACAGCCCTGTACAATGTATTTCCTATCAGTGTACCTGTTTATAGTATTTATAATTAGTATTTATAACATAGTACAGAGCTCAGGGGAGGATAATGACCTTGATCTTAGCACAGCCCTGTACATGTATTTCCTATCAGTGTACCTGTTTATAGTATTTATAATATAGTATTTATAACATAGTACAGAGCTGCAGGGGCAGGATAATGACCCTGATCTTAGCACAGCCCTGTACAATGTTTTCCTATCAGTGTACCTGTTTATAGTATTTATATATAGTATTTATAACATAGTACAGAGCTGCAGGGGAGGAGAAATGTAATACCCTGATCTTAGCACAGCCTGTACAATGTATTTCCTATCAGTGTACCTGTTATAGTATTTATAATATAGTATTTATAACTATTACAGAGCTCAGGGAGAGATAATGTAAACCCTGATCTTAGCACAGCCCTGTACAATGTATTTCCTTTCAGTGTACCTGTTTATAGTATTTATATATAGTTTTAACATAGTACAAGCTGCAGGGGGAGGATGTAATGACCTTGATCTTAGCACAGCCTGTACAATGTATTTCCTATCAGTTGTACCTGTTTTAGTATTTATAATATAGTATTTATAACATAGTACAGAGCTGCAGGGGAGGATAATGACCCTGATCTTAGCACAGCCCTGTACAATGTATTTCCTATCAGTGTACCTGTTTATAGTATTTATAACATAGTACAGAGCTGCAGGGGGAGGATAATGACCCTGATCTTAGCACGGCCCTGTACAATGTATTCCTATCAGTGTACCTGTTTATAGTATTTTATAATATTATTTATAACATAGTACAGAGCTGCAGGGGGAGGATAATACCCTGATCTTAGCACAGCCGCTGTACAATGTATTTCCTATCAGTTGTACCTGTTTATAGTATTTATAATATAGTATTTATAACATAGTACAGAGCTGCAGGGGCAGGATAATGACCCTGATCTTAGCACAGCCTGCACAATGTATTTCCTATCAGTGTACCTGTTTAAGAGTATTTATAATATAGTATTTATAACATAGTACAGAGCTGCAGGGGAGGATAATGACCCTGATCTTAGCACAGCCCTGCACAATGTATTTCCTATCAGTGTACCTGTTTATAGTATTATAATATAGTATTTAAAATTACGAGAGCTGCAGGGAAAGATAATGACACTGATCTTAGCACAGCCCTGACAATGTTTTCCTATCAGTGTACCTGTTTATAGTATTTATAATATAGTATTTATAACAGTACAGAGCTGCGGGGAGGATAATGTAATAACCCTGATCTTAGCACAGCCCTGTACAATGTATTCCTATCAGTGTACCTGTTTATAATTTTATAATATAGTATTTATAACATAGTACAGAGCTGCAGGAGGATAATTAATAACCCTGATCTTAGCACAGCCTGTACAATGTATTTCCTATCGTGTACCTGTTTATAGTATTTATAATATAGTATTTAAACAAGTACAGAGCTGCAGGGGGAGGTAATTAATGACCCTGATCTTAGCACAGCCCTGTACAATGTATTTCCTATCAGTGTACCTGTTATAGTATTTATAATATAGTATTTATAACATAGTACAGAGCTGCAGGGCAGATGAAATGACCCTGATCTTAGCACAGCCATGCACAATGTATTTCCTATCAGTGTACCTGTTTATGTATTTATAATATAGTTTTATAACATAGTACAGAGCTGCAGGGGCAGGATATGACCCTGATCTTAGCAAGCCCTGTACAATGTATTTCCTATCAGTGTACCTGTTTATAGTATTTTTAATATAGTATTTATAACATAGTACAGAGCTGCAGGGAGGATAATGTAATACACTGATCTTAGCACAGCCCTGTACAATGTATTTCCTATCAGTGTACCGTTGTTATAGTATTATAATATAGTATTTATAACATAGTACAGAGCTGCAGGGGAGGATAATGTAATGACCCGATCTTAGCACAGCTCTGTACAATGTATTCCTATCAGTGTACCTGTTTATAGTATTTATAATATAGTATTTATAACATAGTACAGAGCTGCAGGGGCAGGATAATGACCCTGATCTTAGCATAGCCCTGTACAATGTATTTCCTATCAGTGTACCTGTTTATAGTATTTATAATATAGTATTTATAATATAGTACAGAGCTGCAGGGGGAGGATAATGTAATGACCCTGATCTTAGCACAGCCCTGTACAATGTATTTCCTATCAGTGTACCTGTTTATAGTATTATAATATAGTATTTATAACATAGTACAGAGCTGCAGGGGGGAGGATAATGTAATGACCCTGATCTTAGCACAGCCCTGTACAATGTATTTCCTATCAGTTTACCTGTTTATAGTATTTATAATATAGTATTTATAACATAGTACAGAGCTGCAGGGAGAAGATAATGTAATAACCCTGATCTTAGCACAGCTCTATACAATGTATTTCCTATCAGTGTACCTGTTTATAGTATTTATAATATAGTTTTATAACAAGTACAGAGCGCAGGGGGAGGATAATGTAGACCCTGATCTTAGCACAGCCTGTACAATGTATTTCCTATCAGTGTACCTGTTTATAGTATTTATAATATAGTATTTATAACATAGTACAGAGCTGCGGGGAGGAATAATGACCCTGATCTAGCACAGCCCTGTACAATGTATTTCCTATCAGTTACCTGTTTATAGTATTTATATATAGTTTTATAACTAGTACAAGGCTGCAGGGGGAGGATAATGACCCTGATCTTAGCACAGCCCTGTACAATGTATTTCCTATCAGTGTACCTGTTTATAGTATTTATAATATAGTATTTATAACATAGTACAGAGCTGCAGGGGGAGGATAATAACCCTGATCTTAGCACAGCCTACAATGTATTTCCTATCAGTGTACCTGTTTATAGTATTTATAATAAGTTTTAAACATAGTACAAGCTGCGGGGCAGGATAATGACCCTGATCTTAGCACAGCCTGCACAATGTATTCCTATCAGTGTACCGTTTATATATTTATAATATATTATTATAACATAGTACAGAGCTGCAGGGGCAGGATAATGACCCTGATCTTAGTACAGCCCTGTACAATGTATTTCCTATCAGTGTACCTGTTTATAGTATTTATAATATAGTATTTATACTAGTACAGAGCTGCAGGGGAGGATAATGAAGTGACCCTGATCTTAGCACAGCCCTGTACAATGTATTTCCTATCAGTGTACCTGTTTATAGTATTATAATATAGTATTTATAATATACTACAGAGCTGCAGGGGGAGATATGTAATGACCTGATCTTAGCACAGCCCTGTACAATGTATTTCCTATCAGTTTACCTGTTTATAGTATTTATAATATAGTATTTATAACATAGTACAGCTGCAGGGAGAGGATAATGACCTGATCTTAGCACAGCCTGTACAATGTATTTCCTATCAGTGTACCTGTTTATAGTATTTATAATATAGTATTTATAACATAGTACAGAGCTGCAGGGGGAGGATAATGTCATGACCCTGATCTTAGCACAGCTCTGTACAATGTATTTCCTATCAGTGTACCTGTTTATAGTATTTATAATATAGTATTTATAACATAGTACAGAGCTGCAGGGAGAGGATAATGACCCTGATCTTAGCACAGCCCTGTACAATGTATATCCTATCAGTGTACCTGTTTATAGTATTTATAATATAGTATTTATACATAGTACAGCGCGTGCAGGAGAGGATAATGACCCTGATCTTAGCACAGCCCTGTACAATGTATATCCTATCAGTGTACCTGTTTATAGTATTTATAATATAGTATTTATAACATATTACAGAGCTGCAGGGGGAGGATAATGAAGTAACCCTGATCTTAGCACAGCTCTGTGCAATGTATTTCTCAGTAGTATACCCATTTAAACGGGAATAGTGGAGGGTATACAGCACAATTATGTAACTTTTGCCTGACTTTTTAAATGCCATCAAAACCAAATTGCAATGTACCATTACCTGTAGCTGCGATTGCATTGCTACATCACAGTACACAATAAAATTGATCATGAGTTCTGTACCAAATTGTATTTATTAACATTTTGGGGGTAAGGGTTGGAAGCATCTGGATATGCATAGGGCAGCTTGGACCCTATCGAACTATTGTGGAGACCTGTTGATCAGTTTGAAATATCTAACCGCATGTAACCAGCCTGACACAGAAAAACGATCAGTCCAGATCTTTGTCAGAATGTTGAGGGAAATGAATAGAGTATGGCAAGCATGAGATAGAATAGATAAATACAGTGTGGGTTAATGTAGCAGCAATGATTCCGAGACTGCTTATGGAGCAGTTTGTTTCTGTGTGTGAGTACGTGTAATCGTGTGTATGTACAGCAGTATGTAAGTGACAGTAAAGCTGGGCACACACATCAAAGATCTCTGAATGATGACAGACACGATCTACATGATCCTGTCGCCGCTACACACAGTCCCAAGCATTACTTTTGAGATCAGAAGTTAATGAACATTTTAATTGGCCTAATATTTATTTGATGTATGGCCAGCATTAAAGACGGGACTTATTCTCCAAGATAAAAAAAATTAACATTGGGGGAAAATTGGTCAGGGGTGACCTAGCGATTGGATGTTCATACCCTCCAACATTGTCCCTTTAATAGTTAAAGTTTGTACACATGTGCAATTGTTTGGCACAATGGCTTACCCAACATTTCAGCAAACTGTTGTTTAATGTATAGGCGTTCAGTCAGGCCTTGTTAATGATATGAGGCCCGACCGAGTTCCCATTCATTAAACAATAGTTGGCCGAAGTGTGCATTCAGTACACCATCATGCATTGGGGGTTGGTCCTGAAATCGCACGTGTGTACAAAATTTTATAGCTGGGTACACACAGTACAGATTTTTGAAAGATGACAGACAGGATCTGCATGTCCGGGACTGTGTGTTTCCCTCTATAGGGAGTTTACAGCGGCCGAGGGAAATGTACCGACTTTCCAGAATGACCGCTCATCCGTTCGGGAAAGCTGCCATACACAGTGCCGATAAAGCCCGATACCATTGGATCAGGGCTTTATCGGTACTGTGTGTACCTAGCTTTAGAGACATTGTGCAGAGCTGTAGGGAAGGATAATGAAATGAAGCTGATCTCAGCACAGCTCTGTGCAATGCATATCTCAATAGTCTACCTTATTAAAGGTGAATGTTGAAGAGTATGGATGTTGTTTTTAATATCAGTATCCCAGGGTTGCCAAATCTGTACAAAATCAAGGGACACCTATTAAAAACTACTGCACTGCAGTACTGCAGTATACTGCAGTATTTATTCTCAGTTATGCTAATTGACCGATACATTGAAGTGTCAGTCAATTGGCCCAAAATATTGCATGGTGTGTACACAGCCTAAGGTCATCTGATCTGGCAACTCAGACTGCAGGAAAGTCGGCAGGTAAAACCAGGGCCTTGTGTTTGAGACGGTATCCCTATGATTGAATTTATAGAAAGGCGCAGTTAGTTGCTGAAAACTTCTTCTGTCTTCGAGAAGTTCAGGGCTGACCTAGCTGTGGCTTTTGAACTAGAAGGCTGACCTAGTCGTGGCTGCTAAACTGAAGCGATGACCTAGCCGTGGCTGCTGAACTAGAAGGCTGACCTAGTCATGGCTGCTAAACTGAAGTGCTGACTTAGCCGTGCCTGCTGAACTAGAGGGCTGACCAAACAGTGACTGCTGAACTGGAGGGGTGAAATAGCCGTGGCTGCTGAACTAGAGGGCTGACCTAACAGTGACTGCTGAACTGGAGGGGTGACCTAGCCGTGGCTGCTGAACTAGAGGGCTGATCTAACAGTGACTGCTGAACTGGAGGGCTGACCTAACAGTGACTGCTGAACTGGAGGGCTGTAGTTCAGTGTATTGGTTAATCGGGCCAAAATAATTGCAAATCCTGGCCGACTAGTCGGAAGAGCTGAAAGGATGGTCAGGAGGAAACGTTGCGTGGTGTGTACCATATGTGTAGCAGTGTATATGTACAAATGAAGCAGTGTGTGTAGCAGAGACTGAGTTTGAAGAAGTGTCTGTTAACTGTGTGTAGCACTGTGTATGACTAGGTGTAGTTGTGTGTAAGTAAAAGTAAAGCAGTATGTATTAATGTGTGTAGCATTGTGTAAAGTAAAAGTATAGCAGAGTGAGGGGGGAAGGGGCAAGCCTAAAAATGCATGGGGGCCCAGGTATAGATAGAGAGACAGGCAGGGAGATATATAGACAAAAAGACTGGCAGACAGGTAGATAAGCTCTGTACAGATGTGCAATCACGATACCGACCTGACCACAACTGTAAGACAAACAGCCATAATAACACCAGCAAACACTCGCCCAATTCCCCTGTCTACTTGCCCCCTGTAATAACACCAGTGAATAGTCACCCAGTTCACATGGCCCTGTAATACCAATGCACCCAGTCACCTAATAACCCCTCCCTGTACCCTGTAATACCAGTGCACCAAACATCTCCTGTAATAATACCAGCGCAAGTAGTCACCCAATACCCCTCCTTGTTAGACCAGTGCAACCAATACCACCTCCCTGTACCCCACTAATTCCAGCACACTTAGTCACCTAATACCCTCTTTCTTGTTATACCAGTGCACCCAATACCCCCTCCCTGTACCCCCTGTACCAGCCAACTACACATGAAGGACAATTTCCTCATCTTCACTAGCATTTGGTGGTTTGTAACACACACCTACAATTAAAGGGCATGTCCACCCCTTTTGAAAGCTTTTGGTATATAGTAGGTCTCCCTCCCCCAGCCCCAACCGCTATAAAAAAATTTTACAGAAACTCCCCCGATCATTACTTACCGTACCTCTTTCCTCCGGCATACTGTCCCGGCCGGATCGGCAGCCACGTCCATGATTGGCTGAGAGGGGGAGTGAGGTAAGGTAAGTAACGATCGGGGGAGTTTCTGTAAAAACTATTATAGCGGTTGGGGCTGGGGGAAGGAGACTTACTATACCACAAAAGGGATTTACACTAGGGGGAGGGAGAGCAAAACGGGTGGGATAGGGAGGGAGAGGGGGGAGGGCTGCAGTGCATATGGCAAAATTCTCCCGGAGGGGAGACAGGAGGCAGAGTCCTATATGGACTCTGTCAGGCTCCTGGTGGCCAGTTTTCTGGACTTTGGAGGGGCATAGCAGGGCAGCCATTTGGAGCAGGGATGTAAGGTAAGGATTTTATTACACTATAGAGTCGGGGCAGTAGTGGGTTAAATTATAGTTTTGGGGGTGGACATGTACTTTAATAAGTATCTTCAGATACCTTGTGTTATAAATCCTGGAAAAAACATGCTCAAGTGTCCCAGCAAACAGGAGCTTGACTATAGGTGAATATACATTACTTAAACCTTATTGTGAAGCAGGTGATTATAATGGATAAAACACATAAATAATAGAAACAAATCAATATTTACTGAACCTAAATCCTACATTTGCTTCTATCAGGACAAAAACCTGCAGTAATTTTGAGCAACCAGAAAGCAAATGTGTTTGAACTGCTGTTTCCCCCATTCCCCTGTGTGTACAGTACATCCTTAAATCCTGTGCTTTGTTGCTATTAGAGATGGCCAGTTCGTGGATCCGAACCCAGATACGTGGGGGATTTCCGAGATCCGCTAATCGTGGATCTTGCGGATTTTCCAGAATTCTGCTTTCCCAAATTTTTTCCCCAAACTGTGTTAGAAAATTTAGAGAAATTTCGAAAATTTTATATAAATGACACAGTAACTTACTGTAAATGGACCTGGGAAATGGTCTGGGGAACAGACAAACAGGTTCTTTCTGAAATAATCTGATTGTAACCAATTCTGATTAGTTATAGAAGAATCTGATTGTTATACTAACCAATCACATTCTTTTCCAGTCAGAATTGGTTACAATCAGATTCTAATCTGCTTTTTGATCTTTCTGTGTATGAATTTCAGTGTGGTGGACTAGCACTTGTTAACCATTCCTGTGTTCTCCCCCCTAACCCCCCCTATAAATGTTGGGCCTTTTAGAGGTCTATTTAAAAACAAGCAATATTGCAATTTAGCGATACAGCGCGTTATCGATGATGTACGACCGCAGAGATGTACATTTACGCTGAACGTTCGTTAATTAACAAACCAATTCTGGAGGACTAAGACAGTGGTCTGGATGCCAGAATGAAGTGCCAGCCAGTGCTATGTAGCCCCTCCATTGTAGTTCACTGTACGTGTCTGTTTAGGGTTTCCAGACGTCCTGTTTTATTGGATTTGTCCTCTTTTTAAGGGGGGTCAGGCAGGATTTTCTTTTTCTGGGCTGTATGTCTATTTTTTCAAAGCCTTACATTGGTAATTACCTTTGCGCATGTGTGGCTCCGCCCACTTACGATCCGTGACAGCACCCATCCCTGGAGGAGTCCCCCTTGCCTGCCCTTCGCGCCACATAACTGAAACAGGAAGTGAAGGGCTGGGGACTTCCTGTTTAGCCTGCCTGGTGCTGGAGCCTGGATACAGCAGCAGAAGGTGGGCGGGGCCAGAAAAACATGAGCTGATCCTGTGTGTGCCTACTAAGGAGTAATAATAACTGCCTGTCTACTCATAGAGTGCAAGGTGAACCTGAGTCTGAGGTCTGTTTGTCTGGAGGGGGGATAGAGAGAGGAGGGTTAGTCACTGCTGTAGGCACCTGGGAGTCTGGGACTTTCTTTTTAGGTTGCTCAGTGGCAGTGCAACTACAACTCCCAGCAGAGTTTTTGTAGGGTAATGCTGGGAGTCATAAATGGTTGGCATTATCTGTATCAAGACTTGATGCACAGACAATGCCAACTATTTACCACACATTTTAACCAATGCCTATATGCCATCTTGGCAAAATCCAAATGGTTGGCAAATGGGCAGTTGTAAAGGGTTGGCATTGTCTGCGAGTCAAGTGCCATTTATCACTGTCAATTTGCTATTTTACTAATGTCTGTGCCAACTATTTACCAGTTTTATCAGTGTCTGTGTCAGACATTTCACCAGTCTCTTGCCAACCCTATTACTAGAGTCCGCGTATTAAGCATTTTTATCATTGTCTGTGTGCCAAGAATTATACCAGTCTGTGTGCCAACCATCATACCAGTCTGTGTGCCAACCATCATACCAGTCTGTGTGCCAACCATTATACCAGTCTGTGTGCCAACCATTATACCAGTCTGTGTGCCAACCATCATACCAGTCTGTGTGCCAACCATCATACCAGTCTGTGTGCCAACCATTATACCAGTCTGTGTGCCAACCATTATACCAGTAGTCCATATACTAAGCATTTTTACCATTGTTTGTGTGCCAAGTATTGTGCCAGTGTCTGTGTGTGATCAGTGCCAACCATTTACCAGTATCCACAATGAAGTAAATCTGATCTCAGCACAACTGTGCAATAGTGTAATGTAGATTAAATGGTGGGTGGTGTAAGGTAGGTGGTGTGACAATCAGACATATGGCACAAGACTGATTTTTCTTTGCTGCTGCCTTTATCCAGGTTCTGCCACCACCTTTGTAAGCTAATCTTTTAAAAAAATCAGTTGGCTTGTCGGTTATCTGCCTGCATTTGTAACCAGATATTTAATATGATATCTTTATGCCTTCTCTCTCTTCTCAGAGCTTATAAGCTTGAGCATGCGCAGGAGGCAGCAGGTGAAACAGCAGTCAATCAGCCTTGATGTCAATTGTCAGTCTTGACTAGAGGGAGGGGCTAGCTTACTCTGCCAGAATGCAGTGGCGTCTCCACGTTAAAACATTCGGTGCACGATATTTGGCAAAGTGCCCCGACATGTTTTAATGGACTATACCTGCAGAAGTGGCAGTACGGCCGGGGCAATTACGTCATGAACGGTGATGTCACGCACATGCCGAAGCGGCAAGTAACAGCCCTGCGCTCACCTCTACACTGACTGACAGTTAGACAGACAGATAGATAGATAGAAACCATAGATAGATACCATAGATAGATAGATAGATACCATAGATAGATAGATAGATAGATAGATAGATAGATACCATAGATAGATACCATAGATAGATAGATAGATACCATAGATAGATAGATAGATACCATAGATAGAAACCATAGATAGATAGATATAGATCAGATAGAATAGATAGATAGATAGATACCATAGATAGATAGATAAGAGATGATAGATAGATATAGATAGATAGATAGATAGATAGATAGATAGATACCATAGATAGTATAGATACTAGATATAGATAGATCAGATACCATAGATACCATAGATAGATACATAGATACCATAGATAGATAGATAGATACCATAGATAGATAGATAGATAGATCTACATAGATAGATAGATAGATAGTACCATAGATAGATACCATGATGATAGATAAAACCATAGAATTGATATAGATAGATAATACCATAGATTAGATCGATAGTAGATACCATAGATAGTATAGATAGATAGATAATAGAGATAGATTAGATACCATAGATATATAGTATAAGTAGATAGATAGATAGATAGATAGATAGATATAGGATAGTAATAAGATAGATAGATAAAGTATAAATAGATAGATACCATAGATAGATAGATAGATACTGAGATAGATAGATACATAGATAGATATAGAACCATAGATAGATAGATAGTGATAGATAGAATAGATAAGATAGATAGATAGTACTAGATAGATAGATAGATAGATAGATAGATGATACCATAGATAGATAGATAGATACCAATAGATAGATGATAGATAGATACCATAGATAGATAGATAGATACCATAAATAGATACGATAGATAGATAGATAGATAGATAGATAGATAGATAGATAGATAGATAGATAGATCCATAGATCCATAGATAGATAGATACCATAGATAGATAGAATCCATAATAGATAGATAGATAGATAGATAGATACCATAGATAGATAGATACGATAGATAGATAGATAGATAGATAGATAGATAGATAGATAGATAGATAGATAGATAGATAGATACGATAGATAGATAGATAGATAGATAATGATAGAGATACCAGTATAAGATAAATAGATAGATAGATCCATAGATAGAGATAGAGTACCATATAGATAGATAGATAGATAGATAGATAGATAGTACCATAGATAGATGATACCATAATAGATAGATAGATACCACAGATAGAGAGATAGATAGATATATCTTATGCATTACGTATCCCATACTAGATGGGATACGTAATGCATAAGATACGTGAGTTTCTTAACCATACGGAAATGACTGATTTGTGAATCGGACGGAACCATAGTAAGGTGGATCAGTTTGCTGGGCACACGTGTGCATTATCTATTGGAGATTGCTCTGGTTTTAAACTAAGTATCTCCTAGAGTTTCCAAGTAATTGACTTTGAGGTTGTGGCTACATGTACTTATTGTAGTTGGTATGTGATACTTTTTGTATAAGATTATGTGGAGTGGGGAAATATTTATAGATGTGTGTTTTGTAATATATTAAAGTACTATTTTGCATCAACACAGGATCGAGTGTATTTACTGGTGGTTCAAGTGTATGAGTGCTATATTGGGGTACTAAAGCGGAGGGGGTCTATCCCCATCGCTAATTTTTTAATTTATTTTAGACAGTTAGATAGATAGATAGACAGACAGAGTTAGACAGAGTTGAGTAATAGATGGATAGATACACAGAGATAGATAAATAGATAGATACACATGCGATAGATTGGATGGATAGATAGCAGAATAGATAGATAGATAGATAAATACCAATAGTATAGATATTGTTAGATAGATCAGATAGATACGATAGATAGATACATAGATAGATATTGTAGATAGATAGATAGATAGATAGAATAGATAATAGATAGCTAGATAGATAGGATAATAGATAGATAGATAGATAGTAGTATCTAGATAGATACTTAGATAGATACCTGATAGATAGATCGATAAAGATAGATAGCTAGATACCTGATAGATACCCATATATAGATACAGTACATAGGGATAGATAGATAGATAGATACCGTAGATAGATAGATAGATAGATAGATAGATAGATAGATAGATACCGTAGATAGATAGATAGATATAACCAATCACATTTCTTTTCCAGTCAGAATTGGTTACAATCAGATTCTAATCTGCTTTTTGATCTTTCGTGTAGAATTTTCAGTGTGGTGGAATAGCCACTTGTTAACATCCTGTGTTTCCCCCCTAACCCCCCCTATAAATGTTGGGCCTTTAGAGGTCTATTTAAAAACAAGCAATATTGCAATTTAGCGATACAGCGGTATCGATGATGTACGGCCGCAGAGATGTACATTTACGCTGAACGTTCGTAATTAATAACAAACCAAATTTGGAGGACTAAGACCAGTGGTCTGGATGCCAGAATGAGTCGCAGCCAGTGCTATGTGCCCTCCATTGTAGTTCACTGTACGTGTCTGTTTAGGGTTTCCAGACGTCCTGTTTTATTGGATTTGTCCTCTTTTAAGGGGGGTCAGGCAGGATTTTCTTTTCTGGCTGTATGTCTATTTTTTCAAAGCCTTACATTGGTAATACTTTGCGCATGTTGGGCTCCGCCCACTTACGATCGTGACAGCACCCATCCCTGGAGGGAGTCCCCCGTGCCTGCCCTTCGCGCCACATAACTGAAAACAGGAAGTGAAGGGCTGGGGACTTCCTGTTTAGCCTGCCTGGTGCTGGAGCCTGGATACAGCAGCGAAGGTGGCGGGGCCAGAGAAAAACATGAGCTGATCCTGTGTGTTGTGCTACTAAGGAGTAATAATAACTGCCTGTCTACTCATAGAGTGCAAGGTGAACCTGAGTCTGAGGTCTGTTTGGTCTGGAGGGGGGATAGAGAGAGGAGGGTTAGTCACGCTGTAGGCACCTGGGAGTAGGGACTTTCTTTTTAGGTTGCTCAGTGGCAGTGCAACTACAACTCCCAGCAGAGTTTTGTAGGGTAATGCTGGGAGCATAAATGGGTTGATTATCTGTATCAAGACTTGATGCACAGCACTGCCAACCTATTTACCACAATTTTAACCAATGCCTATATGCCATCTTGGCAAAATCCAAATGGTTGGCAAATGGGCCAGTTGTAAAGGGTTGGCATTGTCTGCGAGTCAAGTGCCATTTTCACTGTCAATTGCTATTTTACTAAATGTCTGTGCCAACTATTTACCAGTTTTATCAGTGTCGGTGTCAGAAATTTCACCGTTCTTGCCAACCCTATTAATAGAGTCCGCGTATTAAGCATTTTTATCATTGTGTGTGCCAAGAATTATACCAGTCTGTGTGCCCAACCATCATACCAGTCTGTGTGCCAACCATCATACCGTCTGTGTGCCAACCATATACAGTTGTGTGTGCCAACCATTTATACCAGTCTGTGTGCCAACCATCATACCAGTATGTGTGCCCAACCATCATACCAGTCTGTGTGCCAACCATTATACCAGTCGGTGTGCCAACCATTATACCAGTAGTCCATATACTAAGCATTTTTACCATGTTTGTGTGCCAAGTATTGTGCCAGTGTCTGTGTGTGATCAGTGCCAACCATTTACCAGTATCCACATGAGAAGTAAATCTGATCTCAGCACAACTGTGCAATAGTGTAATGTAGATAAATGGGGGGTGGTGTAAGGTAGGTGGTGGTTGTGACAATCAGAAATATGGACACAAGACTGATTTTCTTTGGCTGCTGCTTTATCCAGGTTCTGCCAACCTTTGTAAGCTAATCTTTTAAAAAAATCAGTTGGCTTGTCGGTTATCTGCCTGATTTGTAACCAGATATTTAATATGATATCTTATGCGTCTCTCTCTTCTCAGAGCTTATAAGCTGAGCATGCGCAGGAGCAGGCAGAGGTGAAACAGCAGTCAATCAGCCTTGAGTCAATTGTCAGTCTTGATAGAGGGAGGGGCTAGCCTTACTCTGCCAGAATGCAGTGGCGTCTCCACGTTAAAACATTCGGTGCACGTATTGGCAAAGTGCCCCGACATGTTTTAAGGACTATACCTGCAGAAGAGTGGAGTTACGGCCGGGGCAATTACGTCATGAACGGTGATGTCACGCACATGCCGAAGCGGCAAGTAACAGCCCTGCGCTCACCTCTACACTTGACTGACAGTTAGACAGGACAGATAGATAGATAGAAAACCATAGAAGATACCATAGATAGATAGATAGATAACAGCTAGATAGGAATAATAGATAGATAGATAGATACCATTAGATAGATAATAGATAGATAGATAGATACATAGATAGATAGATAATACCAAGATGAAATTAAGATAGATAGATAGTAGTAGATATAGATAGTAGATAGATATAGCTAGAACCATAGATACCATAGATACCATAGATACCATAGATAGATAGATAGATACCATAGATAGATAGATACCATAGATAGATAGATAGATAGATAGATAGATGATAGATACCATAGATTAGAATTAGATAGATAGATAGATAGATAGATAGATAGATAGATAGATAGATAGATAGATAGATACCATAGATAGATAGAGTACATAGATAGTAGATAGATACCATGACCATAGATAGATACCATAGATACCATAGATAGATAGATAGATACCATAGATAGATAGATAGATAGATACCATAGATAGATAGATAGATACCATAGATAGATACCATAGATAGATAGATAGATACCATAGATAGATAGATAGATAGATAGATACCATAGATAGATAGATAGATAGATACCATAGATAGATAGATAGATAGATAGATAGATAGATACCATAGATAGATAGATAGATAGATAGATAGATAGATAGATAGATAGATAGATAGATAGATAGATAGATAAATAGATAGATACATAGATACCATAGATAGATAGATAGATACCATAGATAGATAGATACCATAGATAGATAGATAGATACCATAGATAGATAGATAGATAGATAGATAGATACGATAGATAGATAGATAGATAGATAGATAGATAGATAGATAGATAGATAGATAGATACCATAGATAGATAGATAGATAGAACCATAGATAGATAGATAGATAGATACCATAATAGATAGATAGATAGATAGAAGATAGATACCATAGATAGATAGATAGATAGATAGATAGATAGATAGATAGATAGATAGATCCATAGATCCATAGATAGATAGATACCATAGATAGATAGATACCATAGATAGATAGATAGATAGATAGATAGATACCATAGATAGATAGATACGATAGATAGATAGATAGATAGATAGATAGATAGATAGATAGATAGATAGATAGATACGATAGATAGATAGATAGATAGATAGATAGATAGATACCATAGATAGATAAATAGATAGATAGATCCATAGATAGATAGATAGATACCATAGATAGATAGATAGATAGATAGATAGATACCATAGATAGATAGATACCATAGATAGATAGATAGATACCACAGATAGATAGATAGATAGATAGATATATCTTATGCATTACGTATCCCATACTAGATGGGATACGTAAGCATAAAGATAGTGAGTTTTCTAACCATACGGAAATGGACTGATTTGTGAATCGGAACGGAAACCATAGTAAGGTGGATCAGTTTGCTGGGGGCACAGCTGTGCATTATCTATTGGAGATTGCTCTGGTTTATAACTAAGTATCTCCTAGAGTTTCCAAGTAATTGACTTTTGGGTTGTGGCTACATGTACTTATTGTAGTTGGTATGTGATACTTTTTGTATAAGATTATGTGGAGGGGGGAAATTATTTATAGATGTGTGTTTTGTAATATATTAAAGTACTATTTTGCATCAACACAGGGATCGGTTGTATTTACTGGTGGTTCAAGTGTATGAGTGCTATATGGGGTACTAAAGCGGAGGGGGTCTATCCCCATCGCTAATTTTTTAATTTATTTTAGACAGTTAGATAGATAGATAAGACAGACAGAGTTAGACAGAGTTAGTAGATAGATGGAAGATACACAGAGATAGATAAATAGATAGATAACATGCAGATAGATTGATGATAGATAGCAGAGATAGATAGATAGAAGTAAATACCATAGAAGTATATAGATAGATAGATAGTAGACATGACGATATTGTAGAGTAGATAGATAGATAGATAGATAGATAGATGATAGATAGAAGATAGATAGTAGATAGATAGATAGATAGATAGAACGTAGAGAAGATACCATAGATAGATACGTAGATAGATAGATAGATAGATAGATAGTAGATAGATACACATAGTACCATAAAGATACAGTCATAGATACCGTAGATAGATAGATAACCAAGATAATTACCGTAGATTAGATAGTAGATGGTCAGACAGAGATAGATAGATAGATACCATAGATTAGATAGATAGATTAGATAGATAGATAGATACCAAGATAGATATATATATAGATACCGTAGATAGATACAGTACATAGATACCGTAGATAGATACCATAGATAGATAGATAGATACCATAGATAGATAGATAGATAAATAGATGAGATAGATAGATAGATAGATACCGTAGATAGATATAGTACATAAATACCGTAGTATAGATTAGTATACCATAGATAGATTAATAGATGGATCAGACGTAGATAGTAGATAGATAGATAGATAGATAGATACCAAGATAGATAGATCCATAGATAGATAGATATATACCGTGATAGATAAGTAATAGATATGTAGATAGAACCTAGATAGTAGATAGATAGATACATAGATAATAGATAGATACCATAGATAGATAGATGAGATACCACACCATCATGTATAGATAGATACAGATACATAGATACCCATAGATAGATACCGTAGATAGATACGTAGATAGATAGATACCATAGATAGATAGATAGATACCGTTAGATAGACAGTAATAGATACAGTAGATAGATACCATAGATAGATACGGTACATAGATAAGATAGATAGATAGATACCATAGATAGATACAGTACATAGATTACCGTAGATAGATACCATAGATAGATACGTAGATAGATAGATAGAGGTCAGACAGAGATAGATAGATAGATAGATAGATACCATAGATGATAGATAGATAGATGATAGATAAGGATACCGTAGATAGATAAGACAAGATACCATAGATAGCTAGATAGATAGATAGATAGATAGATAGATAGATAGATAGATAGAAGATAGAGAGATAGATAGATAGATAGATAGATAGTAGATAGATACAGTAGATAGATTACAGATACGTACATAGATACCGTAGATAGATACCATAGATAGATACCATAGATAGATAGATAGATAGATAGATAGATACGTAGATAGATACAGAATAGATCCGTAGATAGATACCATAGATAGATACCGTAGATAGATACCGTAGATAGAGATAGATGGTCAGACAGAGATAGATAGATAGATACCAATAGATAGATAGATAGATACCGTAGATAAGATTACCATAAGATATCCGTTTAGATAGACCATAGATAGCAACATAGATAGATAGATAGATAGATAGATACGATAGATAGATAGATAGATAGATAGATAGATAGTGATAGATACGGATATAGTTACCGTAGATAGATACCATAGATAGATAGATGGTCAGACAGAGATAGATAGATAGATAGATAGATAGATAGATAGATACCATAGATAGATACCATAGATAGATAGATAGATAGATAGATAGATAGATAGATAGATAGATAGATAGATAGATAGATAGATAGATACCGTAGATAGATACAGTACATAGATACAGTACATAGATACCGTAGATAGATACCATAGATAGATACCATAGATAGATAGATAGATAGATAGATAGATAGATAGATAGATAGATAGATACGATAGATAGATAGATAGATAGATAGATAGATAGATAGATAGATACCAGAGTAGATAGATACCATAGATAGATAGATGAGATACCATGATAGATAGATAGATACAGTACATAGATACCGTAGATAGATACCATAGATAGATACTGTAGATAGATACCGTAGATAGATAGATACCATAGATAGATAGACAGATACATAGATAGATACAGTACATAGATACCATAGATAGATAGATAGATAGATAGATAGATAGATAGATACAGTACATAGATACCGTAGATAGATACCATAGATAGATACCGTAGATAGATAGATACCATAGATAGATAGATAGATAGATAGATAGATACCGTAGATAGATACAGTACATAGATACCGTAGATAGATACCATAGATAGATACCATAGATAGATATATAGATGGTCAGACAGAGATAGATAGATAGATAGATAGATAGATAGATAGATAGATACCGTAGATAGATAGATAGATAGATAGATACCGTAGATAGATAGATAGATAGATAGATAGATAGATAGATACGATAGATAGATAGATAGATAGATAGATAGATACCGTAGATAGATACAGTAAATAGATACCGTAGATAGATACCATAGATAGATACCATAGATAGATACCATAGATAGATAGATAGATAGATAGATAGATAGATACCGTAGATAGATACCATAGATAGATACCGTAGATAGATACCATAGATAGATACCGTAGATAGATAGATAGATGGTCAGACAGAGATAGATAGATAGATACCAAAGATAGATAGATAGATACCGTAGATAGATACAGTACATAGATACCGTAGATAGATACCATAGATAGCAACCATAGATAGATAGATAGATAGATACGATAGATAGATAGATAGATAGATAGATAGATAGATAGATAGATAGATACCGTAGATAGATACAGTACATAGATACCGTAGATAGATACCATAGATAGATAGATGGTCAGACAGAGATAGATAGATAGATAGATAGATAGATAGATAGATAGATACCATAGATAGATACCATAGATAGATAGATAGATAGATAGATAGATAGATAGATAGATAGATAGATAGATAGATACCGTAGATAGATACAGTACATAGATACAGTACATAGATACCGTAGATAGATACCATAGATAGATACCATAGATAGATAGATAGATAGATAGATAGATAGATAGATAGATAGATAGATAGATAGATAGTAGATAGATAGATAGATAGATAGATAGATAGATAGATAGATAGATAGTAGATAGATAGATAGATAGATAGATAGATAGATAGATAGTAGATAGATAGATAGATAGATAGATAGATAGATGAGATACCATAGATGATAGATAGAACAGACTGATACCGTAATAGATACCATAGATAGATACTGTAGATAGATACCGTAGATGATAGATACCATAGATAGATAGACAGATACCATAGATAGATACATACATAGATACATAGATAGATACCATAGATAGATAGATAGATAGATGCCTGATAGTAGATAGATAGATAGATAGATACAGTACATAGATACCGTAGATTAGACCATAGATAGATACCGTAGATAGATAGATACCATAGATAGATAGATAGATACCGTAGATAGATACAGTACATAGATACCGTAAATAGATACCATAGATAGATACCATAGATAGATATATAGATGGTCAGACAGAGATAGATAGATAGATAGATAGATAGATAGATACCGTAGATAGATAGATAGATACCGTAGATAGATAGATAGATAGATAGATAGATACGATAGATAGATAGATAGATAGATAGATAGATACCGTAGATAGATACAGTAATAGATACCGTAGATAGATACCATAGATAGATACCATAGATAGATACCATAGATAGATAGATATATAGATAGATGAGATAGATAGATAGATAGATAGATACCGTAGATAGATACCATAGATAGATACCGTAGATAGATACCATAGATAGATACCGTAGATAGATAGATAGATGGTCAGACAGAGATAGATAGATAGATACCAAAGATAGATAGATAGATACCGTAGATAGATACAGTACAATAGATACCGTAGATAGAACCATAGATAGCAACCATAGATAGTTAGATAGATAGATACGATAGATAGATAGATAGATAGATAGATAGATAGATAGATACCGTAGATAGATACAGTACATAGATACCGTAGATAGATACCATAGATAGATAGATGGTCAGACAGAGATAGATAGATAGATAGATAGATAGATAGATACCGTAGATAGATACAGTACATAGATACCGTAGATAGATACCATAGATAGATACCATAGATAGATAGATAGATAGATAGATAGATAGATAGATAGATACCATAGATAGATAGATAGATAGATAGATAGATAGATAGATAGATACCATAGATAGATAGATACCATAGATAGATAGATACCATAGATAGATAGATGAGTACCTAGCGATAGATAGATAGATACAGTAGATAGATACCAGTAGATAGATACACATAGATAGATACTGTAGATAGATACCGTAGATAGATAGATACAGATAGTACAGTACATAGAACCAATAGATAGATACATAGATAGATAGATAGTAGATAGATGCCGTAGTAGATAGATACAGTACATAGATAACGTAGATAGATACATAGATAGATCCGTAGATAGATAGATACCATAGATAGATAGATAGATACCGTAGATTAGATAACAGTACATAGATACCGTAGATAGATAACCATAGATAGATACCAGATGATAGATAGATAGATGGTCAGACAGAGATAGATAGAAGATAGATATATAGATACCATAGATAGATATCAAGATAGATGAGATAGATAGATAGATAGATAGAATACGAGAGATACGATAGATAGATAGATAGATATATACCGTAGAGGATACAGTAGATAAGATACCGTAGATAGATTACAGTAGATAGATACCATAGATAGAGATTCCATAGATAGATAGAAGATAGATAGATAGATAGATAGATAGATAGATAGATACCGTAGATAGATACCGTAGATAGATACAGTACATAGATACCGTAGATAGATACCATAGATAGATACCGTAGATAGATAGATAGATGGTCAGACAGAGATAGATAGATAGATAGATAGATAGATACCAAAGATAGATAGATAGATAGATAGATAGATAGATAGATACCGTAGATAGATACAGTACATAGATACCGTACATAAATACCATAGATAGGAAACATAGATAGATAGATAGATAGATAGATAGATATAGATATGATAGATAGATAGATAGATAGATACATGATAGATAGATATATGATAGATAGATAGATAGATACCATAGATAGATACAGTACATAGATACCATAGATAGATACCATAGCTAGAAACCATAGATAGATAGATAGATACCATAGATAGATAGATAGATACGATAGATAGATAGATAGATAGATAGATAGATAGATACCGTAGATAGATACAGTACATAGATACCGTAGATAGATACCATAGTAGATAGATAGATAGATAGATAGATAGATAGATAGATAGATACCGTACATAGATAGATAGATACCGTACAGAACAGTAAATAGAACCGTAGATAGATACCATAGACAGAAACCATAGATAGATAGATAGATAGATAGATAGATATGATAGATAGATAGATATGATAGATATGATAGATAGATAGATAGATAGATAGATAGATAGATAGATAGATAGATACATGATAGATAGATATATGATAGATAGATAGATAGATAGATAGATACCATAGATAGATACAGTACATAGATACCGTAGATAGATACCATAGATAGATACCGTAGATAGATAGATAGATACCATAGATACCATAGATAGATACCGTAGATAGATAGATAGATACCATAGATAGATACCATAGATAGATACCGTAGATAGATAGATAGATACCGTAGATAGATACCATAGATAGATACCGTAGATAGATAGATAGATGGTCAGACAGAGATAGATAGATAGACAGACAGAGATAGATAGACAAACAGACAGACAGCATTAGATAGATAGATAGCCAGACAGGGTTAGATAGATACATAGATAGGCAGACAGACATAGAGAGAGAGACAGTTAGACAATAGGTAGAATGACAGAGTAAACTATCCGAATTTTGAACTTCCGAACTTTTAATGATTATCGAATTTTCGATAGTTATCGAACGTTCACATTGTTGTTCCTCAACTTTAGCGCATAATCTATACAGAAAATAGACAGAAATGGGAGTGTTCACCTACCTCCTCCATTCGCGGCCTTTTAGCATGGTGCTGCAGTCCTTGAAAACATATACTGTACACTGCAAACAGGGGGTTTTAAAACTTCACCTTTATTTGTAAGCAATTCTGATTGGATTATATTAAAATTGTTTCAGAAAGAATCTGATTGGTAAACTAACCAAAAAAATTTTTTTAAATCAAAATTGGTTACAATCAGATAGGTCAGTTTCCCAGATCATTTTCAAGGCCCCAGAGCAAATTACAGTAAGTTACTGAATCATTTTTTATAAAATTTTCAAAAATTCCTTGAAAATTCGAATTTTCTAGAATTTTCTAAAAATAGAATGCATAAGCTAGGTAAACAGTGCGATCGTGAGGAAAGTTCTGGATATATGTACGTGTTCCCCAGACCATTTCCCAGGTCCCACAGCCATGTACAGGAAGTTACCATTGCTATTTTACCTTATATTTAGGCGGATACGTGCAGGTTTCTTTTTTTTTTGCGGATTTTCGAATTTTAAAATGTTTTAAAAATCCGCAAATCCACTGGCAGAACAGATTTTAAATATTTCGCCCATCTCTGGTTGCTATACCTCATTTCAGTACCATTTTCTGTACCTTCCTCTGCCCCTATCATGTCTCCTGATTGTTGCTTTCCCTCACACTATGGACTGATCTCCCCTGCTATGTAGTGGTAAGATTTCAATTTGGAGTTTCTATTTGACAAATGACCTTTAAATTGCCTATATCTTTATTTCAAATGAGCAACCGAAATGAATTTATTACCTCAGTTGCTCTGTTTATTCAGATGTTTACATACAAAGACTCACATTCTATGTTTACATATTTACATCTAAAATATTTACATTCATATTTATCTGTATAAATAATATCTCCAAATTCTATTCTGCATCTCCCAAAAATACAAGGGGTTGTCACTTCCTCATCCTGTCTCTTTGGATGCTTTAATTAGATTTTTCAATTTATATATTTTATAAAGAATACATTTATAACCAATTCAAGATTTCAAAAATACAGCTTTCCCTAATAACTATGGGGTGCCGTTTGTTCCCAGATCATTTAGTCAACAAAAAACAAACTATATTTAGTCGACCAAAAGAAATTCTGTGGGAACCAAACATTCATTTAGTCAACAAAAAAAATAAATTTTTGGTGACAAAACTATATCCAGTCGACCAAAATGAATTCAGTGGTAGGAAATCAAACATTTCGTCAACATAACAAAAACTATGGTGACAAAGCTATATTTAGTCGAACAAAGTAAATTCTGTGGCAACAAAACATATTAAGTCCTTAAATAAAACAATGTTTTAGTGACAAAACTATATTTAGTCGATCAAAAGAAATTCTGTCTTTACAAAACATATTTAGTCATCAAAAAAACTATGTTTTGGTAACAAAACTATATTTAGTCGATCAAAATATACATGTAGTCAACAAAAAAAATAACTGTAACACCAAAGTATATATTTCAATGACCAAAATCTATTTTGGTGAACAAAATGAACCGTGGGTTGATATTTTTTGTATACAAAAATTATAAAGAGTGACATTATGTTGGCAAAAAGAAAATTTGGTAGACCAAATAAATCTTGTAGCACAAGTGTATGTTTTTAGTACACAAAATAAACTAAGGAAAAACAAGCATACTTTTTGTCTTTAAAATGCACCAAGAATTATGTTTGGTAATGGTAAATGGCAAGTTTTCACTTTAATCTTTGTTTAAAAAATATAAAGTGGTGAATTGTTTGCTTTCCCTTTAATCCCTTCAGAAAAATGTGTACACTTAATGACTCTCTTGCCCTTAATATATTTCCCTTTAAACTCTTTAATAAGAAATAGCTGTTATATGATACACTTTATAAATGGTAATTGCCATACATTACCTAAATAAATTCTGGTAAATGGAAAATGTTTCCTTTAATCTCTGCTGTAAGAAAATACTACTAAATGGCACAGTCCTTATTGTCTTTTTATGGGCAAGGCCACACTAGGCAGCACGCAAGAATCCCACAATGCAGTGAAATCATAACGTTGCGCGATTCATGTGCGTTACCCCGTGCGTGCGCTATGATTGCTTTGATGTTACCCTATCGCAGCGCACCAAAAATGGGTCAGCAGCGGAGATAGTAGGGCCATCCCCATCCTCTTCTATTGGTATGCGCTGAACGCTGCGTTAAAGCAGCACACACCAAAATAGGCTAGTGGAGCCTAGCCCTAACTCCTTACTTTACAGACATCTCATCCTGCCAAATGTAGCTTCCCGGCAGGGTGGGGGGGTGGTGTGGTGTAGACAGGAAGGGGGCATGGCATAAGATGTTATCTGGGGGTGGAAGGGAGGCGGAGTTAGTGCATGGAGATGGAGCATTCAAATTCTTGAAAATAAGGCAGCGCAGCCTATATAAAATAGTCGGCGTTGAGTTTTGCACTACCTTGTAGCACAGAACTTAATGCCTTTAAGGCAGAGGCACCGAGCAGTGCTTTTTACATGACCGGGATCTCGCTATTCAGTAAATCTTTCAAAGGGATTTACAACATTGTGGGATCTTGCAAAGGTAAGTAATGCTGCTTCTGGTTCTGCATCGGCCTCTATGTTTATAAAACACAACAATCTTATAATGTTCACCAAATAATTTCTGTAGAACAAGTCTGTCAATTCTGTTCACCAAATACTTCCTGTAAAAAAATTTGTTCACCAAATCATTTCTGTAAAACAAGTCTATCAATTCTGTTCACCAAATCATTTCTGTGGAACAATCTTGTCCAGCATATAATTTCCGTGGAACAAGATGTGGATGGCCCCATTACGTCTGCTGCCCTGCGGTGCGCTGCCGACCCTTTTCACAGCGCATGCGATCACCATTTTTGGTGCGGATTGCATGCGCTGCAATAGAGATACATCAAAGAGATCGCAGCGCAAGGTAGGCCCTACTGGGGCCTTGTCCTTAGATTTGCCACATTAGGTTCCCCACCTGCCTGGTTAAAAAAAGTAAAAGGCCAGACAGAAGGGAAAAAAGATACAAAGTCAGGCAGGTGTGCAAATCTAAAGGTTCGTTTGAAGGTTACTAATAAATGTATCATTTCACTAATTCACTGAACTTTTGACCGAATGTAAAACATGGACCAAATGTATAAAACGCACAAAATTTACAAATTTGGTCTACAGAAATAATTTGGTGAACATAATTGCTCTACAGAAATTATTTGGTGAACTGAATTGATAGATTGGTTTTACAAACATTATTGGGTAAACAATTTGTTTTACATAAATAATTTGGTGAACAAAAAAAGACAGGCTTGTTCCACGGAAATAATTTGGTGGACAAAATTCTTACATGGAAATTTTTTGGTGGATAGAATTGATAGGCTTGTTTTACAGAAATTATTTGGTGAACAAATTTGTTTTACAGAAATTATTTGGTGAACAGAAATGACAGACTTGTTCTACAGAAATTATTTGGTGAACATTATAAGATTGCAGAACCAGAAGCAGCATTACTTACCTTTGCGAGATCCCACAATGTTGTAAATCCCTTTGCGAGATTTAATGAATCACAGGATCCTGGTCAGGTAAGAAGCACCGCTCTGTGCCTCTGACTTAGGGCACGGCCACACTGCGCCGCAAACACAATCGCAAACGGAATCGTATGCAATTTTGTGTGCGATTTTGTTGCGTTCGTGCATGCATTTTTTCATAAAAAATAGAAAAACGCATGCGTTTGCGCAAAAAAATGCAGAACACAAATTGCTATCACATGTGCAATCGAATCGGACCCGAAAACGCGCATTTTTGGTGTGTTGCTGCGATTGCAATGATTGGAAAAATGCATGTGCAAATGCATCGAAAACGCGCTAGTGTGGCCTATTCCTTAAAGGCGTTAAGTTCTGTGCTACACAGTATTACATATATTACATATTACATATAGGCTGTGTTGCCTTATTCTCAAGAATTTTTGAAAATAACTCAGTCAACACAAAATGAGTGTAAAACCATTGCAAACCCAATAATACATCATTTAGCATGGGTTTTACACTAATGTTGGTGCCTGGGCGTCACTGCTATAGATAGATAGATGAGGCTGAGTTAGAAAATTTAACTCAGAACAACTCTAAAGTCCGGTATCCAACCCCTCCCTCAGCGCACACCAATAGAAAAAGATGGGATGGCCCCATTATCTCCGCTGCCCTGCGCTGCCGACCCTTTCCGCAGAGCATGCCGTCACCAGTTTTGGTTCGCATCACATGCGCTGCGAAAGGGTAACATCAAGCAGCACACGCGCAGGGTAGCGCACATGAATTGTACAACAATTTTGTTGCGTAGCTCGATTCTTGGACGATTAGTGTGGCCTTGCCCATAAAAAGACAATAAGGACTGTGCCATTTAGTAGTATTTTCTTACAGCAGAGATTAAAGAAAACGTTTTCCATTTACCAGAATTTATTCAGGTAATGTATGGCAATTACCATTTATAAAGGGGAAGTGTATCACATACCAGATATTTCTTATTAAAGAGTTTAAAGGGAAATATATTATGGGCAAGAGAGTCATTATGTGTAAACATTTTTCTGAAGGGATTAAAGGGATAGCAAACAATTCACCAGTTTATATATATTTTTTTAAACAAAGATTAAAGGGACAGCTTGCCATTTACCATTACCAAACATAGCTCTTGGTGCACAAAATTGCATTTTTAAGACAAAAAGTATGCTTGTTTTTTCTTAGTTCATTTTGTGTACAAAAACCATACACTTATGCTACAAGATGTATTTGGTCTACAAAATTTTCTTTTTGCCAGCATGTTTCTTTTCACCAATTTTTGTATACAAAAAAAATTCTGTTTCAATCCACTGTACATTTTGTTAACAAAAAAAGATTTTGGTCATCAAAATATACATTTTGGTGCTACAGTTGTTTTTTGTTGACGAAATGTATGTTTTGTTACCACCGAATTTCTTTGGCCAACTAAATATAGTTTTCTAAACAAAACATTGTTTTTTTGTTGACTAAATATATTTTGTTACCACTAAATTTCTTTTGGTCGAATAAATATAGTATTGTCACCAAAGTGTTAGTTTTTTTTAATTTTACTAAATCTGTTTTGTTACCACAGAACTTCTTTTGGTCGACTAAATGTAGTTTTGTCCCCAAAATGTTAGTTTTTGTTCACTAAATGTATTTTGTTACCACTGAATTTCTTTTGGTCACTGAAGTGTATTTTTTGTTACAAAGTGATTTAGGAACAAACGGCACCCCATAAATAACTACATTTCATTTTATACAATCTAAAATGAAAAAGTCATCTGATCAGACATACACAATGTTTCAACATCTCCGTTCATTTATTTTTTATATATAGAATGGGAGCCACTGCTACAGACAAGCCTTATTATGAATTCCTTTTAAAGGACAGCTCCAGCCTTATAATCTCACCCCTCCTCCCTCTCCCTCATGAAAGTACCCAGGGTAAGGACCGGATCTGCTAGGGCCTCATCCCTTCTAATGGTTCCAGTTATCAGCAATTAAATAGTTTATAAAGAACAATTATTAAAGGGCACGTCCACCCTTTTAAAACATTTTTGATACAGAATATTGTAGAGCTTCCTCCCCCAGCCCCAACCGCATTATTATTATCTCCAGATAGTTACTTACCTTCCCTCTATCCTCCGCCGCACTGTCCCGGCCCTCTGCTTGCATGAAACTGCAAGCAGGGGGCCAGACCGTCAGTCGCATCTGTTATTGGCTGAGAGGCAGCCAATCACAGATGTGGCTACCGGTAGTTCAAAATGGCCGAGGATAGAGGGAAGGTAAGTTAAGATCAGGGTTTCAGACAGCCGAATTTTTAAAAATGTAGGCACATAAGGCCTAAGGTATGAGAGTAGCCGAAGTGGAGGGGTAAGGCGGGGAAAGGGAACAAAGGGAGGCCTAACACCTCCACGGGATAGGTTAACAGGAATAAGGGGCGGGGCTTATGTTAGCTAAATACAGGCACAGAAAAAAGGGATCAGTACTAACCTTTTGTTGCTGTGTTTTTTTCCCACCCTGTCTTTTTTATTTCTCAGAAAATACTGGTCGTCAGCGGGGAACGCGGCAGGTTAAGGGGCATCATATGCTGGGGCCGTGCTTTGAGCAGGGGCTACAATTGTACGGTCGGCCCTGGGGGCTCGGGGTACGTTCCTGCACTGGGACGCAATAAAGAAGAGAGAAGCACGGGGAGGACGGGTCGCGGTACTTGTCGGACACTCTTTGGAGTCATAGGGAGATTGTCCGCGTTCCCTAGCGAGGGGACTTCTTTTATGTAAATGTTATTAATAAACGCAGACGTGTCTGCTTTTCCACGCAATACGTGTTTTATGTCATTTATTACTTGAAGTCAAGGTGCGATTGGGGCTGGGAGAGGGAGACCTATAATATGACAAATGGGTTTTGTGCTAGGGGGAGACCAAAACGGGTGGGAGAGGGGGGAGGGCTGCAGTGCGCATGGCAAACTTGTCCCAGAGGGGAGACAGGAGGCAGAGTCCTATATGGACTCTGCTATCCTCCTGGTGGGCAGTTTTTGGGACTTTTGGGGGGACTACAGGAGAACCAGATGGAGCTGGGATGTGAGGTAAGGATTACACTACACTACATGATGGGGCCAGTAGATGGGGGGGATTATAGTTTTGGGGGTGGACATGCCCTTTAATTTAGGAAGTAGAAGGTACCCCTCTTCCCCGGCACTTGTAAGGGCCCTTGCGGCACTAAGAAGTGCCTTTGTTGAGGGTCCCGCAGCTCAAACCGGGACCTATGTCGGCTCTTAAAAGAGCCTTTGGGCGGCGTCTTCTTTCTTCACATGGTTATACAGTACCCAAACATATTTCTCAAAATATGTAAGTGCCACAAGGGCCCTGATAGGGCCGGGGAGGGGGTCCTAGTTCGAGCTGTGGGACCCCTTAAGACCCAAAGGCCCTTCTCAGAGCCACAAGGGCACTTGTAAGTGCCGCAAGGGCCCTGATAGGGGAGGGGGGTCCCAGTTCGAGCTGCGGGACCCCCTAAGCCTCAAAAGGCACTTGCAAGTGCCCCCGCTGGATAGTCCCTCCACCCCTCCCAGTGGGTCCCTCCCTTCCCCTCGCCATAAGCGTACAGGGCAGGGGACTGAGAGAGGTTGCTGGGAAGGGGTCATGCAGCAGGTGGTATGTCAACGCCCTTTGCCACAGGGGGCGAGGGCAGGGTGGGCATACACCCTGCCCCATGTGGCGTTGGATGCGACCACCCATGGCACAATGCTTTCCCAGCAGCCCCTCTCAGCCCTCTGCTCCATACGTTGGGTTTGAGCTCTCTATGCCGCATTACTGTACTTAGTGAATTGCGCATTACAGTATCACCGCAAAGGGAGTTCATATAACCACCGCATATTATCGCTGCGGTAATGCTTTTCACACTGATGTAGATTGCCTTAATAAATATAGCGAAAACTTTATTTTCGCTGCGGCGATGTGCGGCGGTAATTTTTGGGTGGTATTAACGGCAGTTTATAAATATTCCCCTTAGAGATTATTTTATACAAAGTGGCAATTACCCTATTATCACCCTAACATTGCAACATGTGATGGCTGTATCCTTAGTATGACATTCACCTTTCACTTACCTGGGAATATCCGTACAGACTCAGTATCTGGGCTATGGGGATTGTTGTCTCTGAGATTTGATCCCCAATAAATCCAGCAATGTTTCTATTTCCCATACAGGAGTAATTGGGAACCGGTTCCCTGGTACCTGATAATATCCGGATTACACTTCTCACCGCCATCCGCATGTCCCCACAGGAATCTGATATATGGAATCCCACAGTCAGGTTGGGTAATAGATACGGATCTTTGTTGGTTTGATCAATGGCAAATCGAAAATCCACTAAATACCTGTGACTCTGTTGAATAGGGCTAGGATATTAGATATAATAACAGGTTAAGTCACATAACCTACTGACACAGTGTTATTAAATGTAGTAGCTGTATGAATGACAATAAACTCATTAACAAATTCCATCTGTATGGACATTCATTCATTCTTCAGAAAAGCTGCTACAGAGAACGTTACAAAGGTATCTGTCAATCAACTTCCACTACACCAGGTGGGGTCATTACAAGAAGGAGGTAAAAACCTTGGTGGGTGATTCACCTTCTATAATCAGAGTCTGTATTCTGTGTATATATATAATTGTATTTATAAGGCGCCACTTGGGTGCGCAGCGCTGTACATGATAAAATACAGAGGATACAAACAAGGAGATAATGTAATTATACTAATTAATAAAGATTAAATAAATTGATATAAATATGGCATGCCTTTAAACATCAGAAATGAGATCCCTGCCCCAAAGAGCTTGCAATGTAAGTAAATTCTACTTTAAAGGACAAGTTCACTGAAAAATAAACTATTACTTTAATGCGCTGATTGAAGAACCGTTCTTCATTCAATGCATTAAAGGGTAACTGTGGTCTCAAATTCTTCCAAACTAGTAAGAATGATATAAAAATCCTTCCATCACACCTTCAAAATAAAACCTAAATCACATCTCTAGATAAAATTTGTGAGAATTATTGCTGGAAAGGTTCAGGAATGTAACTTCCTGGTTAAACTCTTCCTGTTTTTAGCCATGTGACCAGCTTGTAGTCATGTGACCAGCCTTTGTCTGCATTAATAGGCTCCCCAACTGTCAATTTTTTCCTCTGGTACTTCCTGAATTCCCCAGCAATAAGTCTTAACTGAGCATGCTCCTCCCCCAGGGGAAAAGGGCCAGCAGAGGTCAGGTGATGTCACTCAACCTATTAGAATCATGAAGTTTGAACATTCACCCCAATATAATGTCTCACAGGCTCCAGCCAGAGATGTGATTGTTGGCTAATTATAAAGGAAATACTGTAGGCTTTCATTTAACCCTAACTTGTTTTGAGACCACAGTTGCCCTTTAAAAGAATAATTTTTTCAGCAAACTATTCATTTACGTACTTGGGGGCCCCAAAGTGTGAGGCCACTTTATGTTCCCAAAATACCCAAACAGACACATAATCTCAGGGCTTTTATTGTGTTAGGGACAAAATATGGAAAATTTACCCTTTTCTTTCTTTTGCAAGAGTTAAAAATATGTGAAAGTTAAGCTGTAACTTGTGTAATGTTAATAAGCGGTTAGACTTGTTACCCAATTTCTTGGGAAAGATCTTAAACAAAATAAAGTATAAGCAAGACACGAACTTGATCAGCTAAAGGGAAATTTTAAGAAAAGGGAACCAGTTATGATGAAGATGACAGAGATGAGTCCTTCAATTGATTTCGGGAACCCTTGAATGTAGCTTGCGCAAACCCGATCATGAAGCAAGTAGTGTTTAAACAGGTTTTGGTGATAGTGACATGTTCCCCAGACCCTTTCCTAGGTGCCACAGCCATTTACAGTAAGTTACCATTGTTAGTTTAGCTGTAAATCACCCGGACTTTATGAACTATCACTCCCCATTGACTGGGTCCGTTTTCGAATTTTGAAACTTCCTCTGAAGTTTAAAAGTTCAAAAACAGACGGAACTTTATGAAATTCGGCCATCTCTATTCATGGGTGATGGGACCTAATTATAAGCAATTAACACGAAACATGTAACAATAAATTAACATATAACCAATGAAACATCAACAACTGTTAATTAAATAAAAGATTTTATGTGAATATAAGATAAAAAGTCATGTAATCCTGTATTGTATTTACAGATCTCATTGCACTCTATGTGAAGTTTCCATAATAAACCTAAATGTTCCCATACAGTAATTGGATATTAGACATTCGGTCCAATCTATGTAATATCTATAGCGCTGGTGGTTTCTTACTTTCCATTGGTCACGTCCGACCAATTTATTTTGCTGTCGCCAGTCGATTTCAAGCAGCTGCCAGACTCGCCATCCCCTGAGAGGTTGGATGAAAACTTTGGATGTAACTAGATATGTTTTTACCTTCATTGTACTCAATCTCCTGGTATTTGTCTATCCTTCCTGCTTGGTTAAATTGGATCCATTCAGCCAGAGATGTGGGTTTTTGTGATTATAACATTTGTCTGGTGTGTTCACGTCCCAGTGGTCAATGCCTAAGCTGGTAAAATACCTTTTTACACGGTCGGGTCAGAACTAGGGATGGCCGGTTCGCGGATCCGAACCCGGATCCTTCGCGGATTTATCCCGTTTTCGCGAACAGCGGATTTTTCCGGATTTTCCGCCTTCCAAACTTCCGAACCGCAGATTTACCGTATTTTCGAAAATGTGTGAAAATACGAGGATTTCTTGTATTTTCGAAAATACAGATTTTCGAAAATTTTCGAAATTACGAGGATTTCTTGTATTTTTCATTTTAATGGGTCCACTCGCGGATTTTCGAATTCCTCGAAGCAGACCGGATTTTGCGAAGTTCGGACATCTCTAGTCAGAACAGCAATTAAAGTGGTTGAAGTGTATCCGTATTTGACAGACACAAAATGGTCCCAATATCTAGACCGTTTTGCTATGAATAATTGTTTACATTTTTATTACTACCTTACAATTATTTGGCCATAAAAGTTTAGATGGATTAGTTGTTAAGCATTTCTATACTGCCTACCTGTTTAGATAGATAGACCGTCCGGTAAATGCATTGACTTTTGATATTAGACTGATGAGTAACACAGCATTAGTATTAGTGACTAGTCCCTGATTTAGTGAATCGGAATTTGATTTGGCCTGCTGGTTTGGAAAATCCAGGGATTTGACAGAATGTCCTCCATTTTTGAAAATTGAATAATAACAAATTCAAACATTTGTGTTATAATATAAAATAAAAAAAAAAAGAATTAAGATACAAATTTGGGTTTGAATAGAATATTGGGATTTGCTGTGTATAGTGTATGAGGCTTACACACCTGTATTGGACAGGTAAGACGTTGCGAGGATATTTGGACTGTGTGAGTTTATCCTGCTCCTCACTTTAGTACACAAATTATCATTACATCCCAATTTGCTTACCTTTTGCAATAAGAAGGTGATATACATTTAAATAACTCTCGTTTAGAGCAATGTCTCTCTGTACAGCTCAGAGTAAAGGAGCGACTAGGGATTCAGCTGGCTAGAGACAGCTCTAATGCTGGCTGGTTTTTCTGTTGCTTTAGGGGTGAAAATAAAAGTTTTGAATAAGAATAAACCTCCTAAAATTCTGCTTGTGAAGGTTCTCATTCATCCAGGTCATGGTATATCTGTTGTATTCAATTAGATACAATACAGAGATCCCTGCCATTAAAATCTGCCACTAAGATACAATACATCAATACAGAAATAATATTTTTTATTTTTATTTTTTGCTTCCATTAAAATTGAGTACATTTCAATTAAAAACTATTATTGTGGTTAATGGATTCTAGAGAAACATACAAATATATAAATCTTAACACATAAATAATCCCAAAAGATCAACTGTGTCGGTCTACTGAGCTGCCCTAAACACAGGACATTTATAATCTTATAGGGAACTTATTCAATGACAATCTTTCATATGTCTCTTATTTCTCTTTTATCCCTTCATCCTTTATCACAGAATGTTAGGAGTATCTGTTGTTTCAATTAGATCAATGGACTTGAAATGTAGTTCTTGAAGACGTTCGCTAGTCATCCGACTGGCTTTCTTAATTCAGAATGACTTGTACAAGAATCTGTGGCAATTATGTACCCTGGAAAATTCCAATTAGCATATCACAGCCAAGTGTTAAGGTGTGATTGATAGTGGCTAAGAGGTGTTATAGGAACGCCCAGAGTAAGGTGTTAAAACACATTGAACATGCAGACGATTGGTGTCGAACCCCCCCACCTCTATTTAGGCTTGGTTTCTTTATTTTCACATAAATGGCCTCCTTAACACCTCTCTTGAACCAGTCACGTTCCTTCGCCAGTATGTTAACATTACAATCTTCAAAGGTATGTCCTTTATCCTAAGATGCAGAACACGGCTGAGTCCTGACCCGAGAATTGGCTCTTCTGTGCTGGGCCATACGTTGATGCAGTTGCTGTTTGGTCTCCCACATACAAATTAGAGCATTCTTCACTGCACTGCACTGCATATATGATGTCATTCTTCACTGCACTGCACTGCATATATGTGTCGCTTTTCTTGTGTTTTGGTATGGGTCTTTCGGATGTACCAATTGCTGCCTCAGTGTGTTGTTCGGTTTAAGAGACAGGGATACGATGTTTTTGTGAAAATTCTTCTTAATTTCTCGGAGACCCCTGCTACATATGGGATGACCATGTTCTTCCTCCTGTCTTGCTTTTCCCCTTCACTGTTGGTATTCGTGTTCTTTTCTTTCCTTCTACTCTTTTGACAAAGGCCCAGTCTGGATATCCACAAGTTTTAAGGGCTCCTCTGGATGTTTCATTTCTTTAGCCTTCGCCTCTGTGCTAGTGTGGGATGTTCTCGCTCTGTGTTGCAGGGTTCTGATGACCCCCAGCTTGTGATCTAAAGGGTGGTGGGAGTCAAACATCAATACTGATCTGTGTGTGTTGGTTTTCTGTAACCTCTACTTCCAGTTTACACATTTTCCTTAACTTTTACCAAGCAGTCCAAGAAAGCCAGTTTGTTGTTTTTGTACCTCTTCCCTTGTGAATTTAATTTTTGGTCCACCGCATTAATGTGTTCGTTGAAAGCTGTACTTCCTTCTGTTGGATTTTCCCCAGGTGTCATCAACATGTTTTGATCTGCACTTAAGGATAAAGGATATACCTTTGAAGATTGTAATGTTAACATATTGGCAAAGGAACGTGACTGGTTCAAGAAGTGTTAGGAGGCCATTTATGTGAAAATAAAGAAACCAAGCCTAAATAGAGGTGGGGGGGTTCGACACCAACTGTCTGCCATGTACAGGTGTTTTAACACCTTACTCTGGGCGTTCCTATAACACCTCTTAGCCACTATCCAATCACACCCTTAACACCTCTGTGATATGCTAATTGGGATTTTCCAGGGTACATAATTGCCACAGATTCTTGTACAAGTCATTCTGAATTGAGAAAGCCAGTCGGATGACTAACGAAACGTCTTCAAGACTACATTTCAAGTCCAGTTTATCTAATTGGAGTTCTCATTCATCCAGGTCATGGTATATCTGTTGTATTCAATTAGATAAACTGGACTTGAAATGTAGTTCTTGAAGACGTTTCGTTAGTCATCCGACTGGCTTTCTCAATTCAGAATGACTTGTACAAGAATGTAAAGAAAACAAAGAATTTCACGAAAAATATTTTATCTCAATAAAGATAGTTTTATGTGTAAACACAAAAAAACTACCCCCTCAACCAGACCCAGGTACACATGCCTACTGATCTACTTATCCATTACTGTGGAAGCCATATTTAAAGGGTACTAAAGTCAAAAAACAAATTTAGATTTATCCTCAATAAAAGATGTTTTATGTTTGTAAACACAAAAAGACATACCCCTCACCACCCAGGCACAACACACCTATGATCTACTATCCATTACTGTGGAAGCCATACTTAAAGGGTAACTAAAGTCAAAAAAGCAAATTTTGATCAATAATCAAAAAAGTTTTTTTTTTAACCCCCAACGTGATACAGGTATACCACAGCCTGACCTACCCCTCCATTACTGTTGCAGCCATACTAAAGGGTAACTAAAGTAAAAAAACGATTTTGACCAATCATCAAAAAAGTTTTTTTTAACTCTCAACCGCACACGGGTACTACACCTACTGATCTACTTATCCATTACTGTGGCAGCCATACTTAAAGGGTAACTAAAGTAAAAAAAGCAAATTTTGTCAATATAAAAAACTTTGTTTTTTTAACCCCCAACATGCTACAGGTATACACAGCTACTGACACCCCTCCATTACTGTTGCAGCCATACTTAAAGGGTAACTAAGTCAAAAAACTAATTTTGACCAATCATCAAAAAAGTTTTTTTTTAACTCTCACCCGACCGGGTACACACACCCTACTGATCTACTATCCATTACTATGGCAGCCATACGTAAAGGGTAACTAAAGTAAAAAAAACTCATTTTGACCAATCATCAAAAAAGTTAGTATTTTATACCCCACCTGATATGAATCACACACACCACTGACCTACCTTTAATGCATGTAACATATTTAAGGTAAGTAAAAAACAACAATGTCCTCATCATTGACATTATGAGTTTTAAAATCCGCAACACAAACACACAAATTCCTTCCAAAATGCAGTCTTTCAGCCAATTCAAAGTTTAACTTAAACTTTCCCTTTCTAGTTAATTTTAGCTAGTTTGGTTGCTTTCTTACACTCCTTATACAGTTTTTTATCCTAAAGGCCCTTTCTGTTCCCTCGGCCTTAAAGGTTTTAAATGCCTTTTTCTTCTCTCTTTCCATTTTCCTCTTTACATCAGAATTCAGCCACATGGGTGCGATTTTTTTTTTTACATTTATTTCCCAAGGGTATAAATTTGATGTGAACTGGCTTAAAAAAACACATATAGTGGAAGTGCTACTGATCTGACCAAAAAATTAACTAACAAGAAAAGAGATGATCAATGCACATTCCTGGGCCCCATATATAATAATATCTGTGCTAGTGCAAACAGTACAGGTCAATCAGTAGCACTTCCACTATATGTTATAATAACGTTGCCATAGGAGCTCCCACAGCCCCCTGTTTATGTATGTAATGAATTTCTCTGCAGGAAGATGACCAAGTTTCCATGTTGTAGTTGCACCCCCAACACGTCCCTTAATTGGAGGTCTTATGCCTTGAATACAAGCATTGGATGAAAGGCCTCTTCCCTCCTTGTTAAAGCCAGTGGCGGGGGGAAGTGATAGCCTGTAATACTAATCCAATGCGGTCAGAAGACAACCTTCCCAAAAAATACAACCAAGCAGGGAGTGTCACCCAGATAAATACCCAAGGTAAACTGTTAGGACCTTCTATACTGGGTCACCTTGACGTGGTTGGAAGCTTTTCACTTTTATGTATAAAATTGTAACTAAACCCCCATGTTTTTACTCTTTGCACTAGCATAGGTATAAGGATATATGGGCCCAGGAATGTGCATTGATCATCTCTTTCTTGTTTGTTCATTAGCTAGAACAAAAGATATTTCAATGCCAGGGTACGGTACAGAGAGCTGATGTCTGGTGATAAGGTGCTTCTCCGCAACTTGGGTTCAACTGCCAAATATAATTGGCGATAGATGGAGGAGGTGGTAGTAAAACTACCCCACATTCCTTGTGAACAAATCTGTGATCCAGAGGAAAATTAAAGTCTGGCACCGAAATCATTTAATCCCAGTAGCCCGAGTTCCCATTATAGATGAGGAACCTACAACTGCAGCTGATGTTGATGTGGTTTCTATTGACGGTGATAATGGGCAAGTTGCTGACATCGCCTGTTTTTCACCACCACTTCATAGCCCTGGACATCTTTGCAACCCGTGGCAAGTGGTTTTTTACCTCAAGGGGTGGATTAGGATTAGATGCTTCTACCCCTCCCTTTCAGCCAAGGATAGAAAATGAACTGTCCCCTGTTCCTGGTATCGCTGACAGTCCAGCACTCCTGCTGACTCTGGTCATGGATCTTCTATACCTATTCCTGGAGATGTGAGAAGCGTATAGTTTAGGAGACCTCCCCTTTCTTCACTTACAACACTATGGGGAGGCCCTGTTATGCAGTTCCTGTTATTCTGCTCCACCCTATGCTTTGATGAATCTAATTGATGCTCATGCTAGACTTGTTAATATGATGTCTATGTGCTATTAGTCATACATCAATTTTTCTGACTGTGTTTACTGTATTTTTGCTAACTTCTTATTCCATTTCAGGATACCATTGTCCAGAGTAGGTCTCTGGAGATGCTACTGAAGCGGATGTTAAATTTTGTGTACTAAATGTTTTTTGTATTGTCCATGCCGGGATGAAAGAAATTCACCAGGGGAATAATGTAGGCCTATAAACTACCGTATATACTCGAGTATAAACCAAGTTTTTCAGGTTGTAAAATCAGCCTGAAAACACTGCCTCGGTTATACTCGAGTCAGTAACTGGCACGCCGGTTGACGTTACTGCCTGGCGCCGAGTTAGTGACTTCAGCTGGCGTGCCAGTACAGGGAATGAGTAGCGGCTGCCAGATGGTAAAGAAAGTTACCGAACATACTGCATAGAGCCCACAATGGAGGACACCTGAAAAGACCCACAAGGACAAAGTACCACAGAAGGTACTCACTGAATTTGTGGGAGGGTGAGGGTGAAGATGTTTGGAAACTAACACTCCCAGCTAGTATATGCATGCTGGGAGTTATAGTTTCCAAACATCTGGAGTGACAAGGATTAGTTTTCTTTTAAATGAACGCAGAATTCTCATACAGTAATAGCCACCAGTATGATTATACGTATGGGACTTCTGCTGTCCATTTCAAGGGAAACTAAAGCATCAAAAATAATATAGAATCAGTAGGAGAATGGTACTGTATCTATTGTTGCCTTCTGATTCTGTATTGTTTTGAGGCTTAGTTGCCCTTTAAATGGACAGCAAATTCCCATACAGTAGTCCTATACAGTAATAGCCCATACTGGAGTTGGCTATTACTGTATGGGAATTCTGCTGTCCATTTAAAGGCAACTTGAGCCTCAGAACATACAATCAGAAGGCAGTAGTGGTCATATTTTCTACCCTGGGTTTATACTCGAGTCAATCACTTTTATTAGTTTTTTTGGTGAAATTGGGTACTTCGGTTTATACTCGGGCGGTTTTACTCGGTATATACGTTACCCTTTAGTCTTCTTGTTCTTACAGAATTTGGCCAGTAGGGGCCACTGTGTAACGTATAAAAGGGAGATCAAACACGTGATCAGCCTCTTTTTTGATTTCTGGAGTTTCCCCAGATGAGCACAGGGATGTAGATAACAGGTAGGCCCAGTTAGTGTGAGAATAGTCTCAGTTATAGATCACTCCAGGAATGATAGATAGGACTAGGGTAGCTAGTGAGCAGCTTGACTCCAACAAGGAGATTTTGTAGGACTAGAATCCTGGGTATACCACCCAAGAAGGCACATAGTGCCAGACATAGTGGTAGAAGATCCCACTACAGTGACCTGGAGCTGGGGTGGCACTAACAAGCTGATTGTTATTTATACTGTTTCTGGTGCCTCTGGTTTGTGAGTATTTAGTGATATCTGTGCCATGTCACCTCTATGTGCTAATTGCAATGCCTTATTAATATTGTTCTGTTAATAAATAAGATACTGTTAAAGTTCAAGAACTACTGGCGCCCATTTATTGAATTCTACCTAGAGTGGTAGTTCACAACCCCACCTCCAACATATGCGAGGGCCACTCCTGATTCTTGTAATAGAATTTGGATAAGGCTGACAGTCTCTGGAGCAAATTAAATACCCCCATTTTACTATCACCTTACACCACATATCAAAACTGACCGGCCCTGAATACATAGTCTCAGAGATATTACTATCTCCCCAATTCTATCGTATGGCCATCATGTGTGGTTTTGGTTTGAAGTTCTTATCTCTCATTTATAAATACAGTATTGGAAAATGTATACACCACCCCATAACTAAGTTTCTTGTGATTAATTTAACGCTGCCTCTGTATGACCTATATGTGAACTCTGCCTGAACTCTGAGTAAAATGATGGTACTCACATATTTATCTGTGCTTGCTTGTCATTAAATTATTAATGTTTACTGAGTGCTCCTATTTGCTCCCAACCTCACCTACTGCCTCCTTGTAGTGTCAGCGACACCTTTAAGCTCTGCACAGCCTCACCATGGACACTGCTCTGCTTACACATCTCCCCCTCCCTCCCCCCTACCTTCTTTTCTCTGCTGATCTAAAGACATCACTTTTGAAAATTTGAATTTGAGTATAGAACTCTTTAATACCACTAAAAAGGTGGTGTGTCGTGGGAAGGGGGTGTTGGGGTATTTCATTACCTCAGTGAGAAAAAATTGTCTCCTGACATTCTCCTGACTAAAATGAAAGGTTTATCCGTGGTTTTTTTTTTGAAGAATGATATATCTACCCTATGTTTTTTTGAAAACTATTTGATGTTATATATCATAACCAACAGGGCTTTACAAATAATATAGACTTTTGAGTCCAAAGATAGAGCCTTGGAGTGCAGCCATAAAATTGCACATTCTCTCCTTTCGTTTGTTTGGTGGTAATGTTTTGCCGTCGTAATGCAAGTGGGGTACTGTTTAAATGAGGACATGGGGATACAATATATAACTATATTTTTACTGGTGGTTGTTCAAGATTTCTACCTTTCATTTTTCTTTTTCATTCCCCCCCCCAAAAATCGACAGAAAAACCAAATTTCTAAAAGAGCTTTGTGCAGAATGTATGTATGAAAAATTTACAATGCCACCTAGCTGAAGGTTAGTTTCTAAAAAATATAGTTTTGGGGGGATATTTCTAGCTTATTTTTGGGTACTTGGTGGCTTTGTTTCTGTTGCACCAAGGCATGTGGCATAATGTTGATTTAGGATATGCAGGAGATTGATAATTAGTGGGAATTTTTTACTTTTCATGTGGGTTTTGAAAGATTTCTAACTTGAATTATTCTTTTTTTCTGAAATTTACAAAAGGTGCAAGTCTATGAAGACTTGCTCCTGGAATTATGCACATACATGTGTTTTGTAACTTAACCGTAAAAGGATGATTAGTCTGAAAAATGCAAGTATGCACTTATTATTATATTTTAATATTATGTGTTGGCTCCCTTGGAAGCTATTTGCTGATGTGTGTTCTGTGTGCACTGACGCATGTACTTTAGGGTATGGATTTATTTGGGGATACGTGCCCCCTTCCTCAGGTGAGGAAGGGGCACGTATCCCCCGAAACGTTGTGAGATGTTGTTTGGTCTATAGTTAATAAATTACGGTTTGGAGTGCCACCCTTGCTTCTTCGTTTTCTCGTATGATTTATCCATCAAGGGTTGGATTATTTTGAGGAGTGAGCACCCACACTTGGCACGAGTGCAGAGGATTTTTTCTATTATTTTATGGATTTATTTGGGACATATAGAATATTGATATTAGTCGGAATTTTTATTTTTTCTGGAGGTTTGGTCAAGATTTGTAGGAGTTCTATGGATTACTGTGCCTGGAATTCTTCCTGTATGTATGAAAAATGGCACTGTTATGTAGCTGAAGATGTGTAGATTACAAAAATTTTAGTTCGTATTGAGTATTTTTCGTTTCAGGGAGTTTCCTTTGAAAAGTGGAAGTGGAAGTTCAAATAACACAGCACTTAGATTTCTTTTGTAATTGCACTTCTACCTTTGATTATCCTATTTCATCTTTGTTGGGGTTGTTTCCTTTGAAAAAATTTAGGCTTTTCAAATTACAGAGCACTTTGATTTTTTCTTATGATGCTGGCATCGAAGGGTTAATAAATACCCCAGATTTGTATGTAGCAGTTCCATAACATAGCAGACAGGAGGGGTTAAACTAGATGGGTGTTGTCTTTATTTCAACCCAAAATTACAGAGACATGAGCCAAGTTAGGCTTTTAGCACCACCTCTAACCGTATCAGGGCCTGCCCGGTAGCTGCTATACATGCAGGGGGCCCATGATAGTTTTGGTTGAAGGGGGGGGTTCCATATTATTTATTATACCCCTGATTTGTAGCTGTCCATTGCTGTGTAAATGTAAGATTACCATATAGATGTTGTACATGATATTGAGTTACATTTCATCATCTCCGTGGGGTCCTGAAATGTACAGGGAATTACTGACTTGGCAGTGTTATACCTTTAATTTAAATCTTTCCAGAATAGACCGGAGATCCCAGGTGTGTGTGTTAATGTTAATCTATCTTCACTTCTCTCTATAAAACGTCCCGTATCTAGGTAGTCTGTCCCTGTGACACTCTGTACCACTGATTGCAATGGAATGTTCGGTCCATTGCAGTATACTGAGCTCTATAGGTGTAATGCTGACAATCCTTATTACATCTAATACCATGAAAGTGCTGATATATCTGATGGTCCTGTGTGTGGGACCCTGCAGATCTCCATCTCACATCCCAATCCTGCCTGCCATCTGGAGATTGTTAAAACATTGCAGAATATGAATATATCCAGGAAGGAGACATTGTAATTGGGGTGATGACAGCTCATTTATCTGCAGTATTAATATGTTAATGTTATCATCAAAATGACAAATCTAAGAGACTGATGTGCATTGAGTAAGTTCCAGGTGAAACAGCCACACACATTACAGCAATAATACACAGGGTCTCCTAGAAACTGCCACGCTAAACATCCTGATAACACCCTGAATACATTCACATTGACTATCCTCCTACACCACTAACCCAACAGTGTTTCCAATGTGTTTATGTTGTGGATATTTCATTTCCCTTAAATAGTGATCTATAAGTCTGTATGTAACAGGTATACAAGTCTGGGCCCACAGTGTCTGTTCCATTTATCGTACAGGGACTTTGGTCTATTACATTCTCATATTGGGAATCTGTACAGTCTTTTGGTTACATTTGATGTGATATATGTACAGTGTTTTCATTGTTATTATAAGGATGGAATAGTTACATTTCTGTACTATTGGCAACATCAAAGAGAGATTTTTGCTAAATGGTTGTAATTAGTCTAACACAGGTTTTGTAACCTTTTTTAAAATAAATTTTATGTGATGTATGAGGAAACAGTATGCAACAGATCATGTGCAATTTTTATCAAAGATTAATTTTAAAAAAGGTAAGAAACCCCCCCCACACCACACACACAATAAATCCATGTCAACACTGGCCAAATTTTCACTTAAAACAGATTTTCATCTTGTTATAAATACCGCTATGTGTTAACAGGTTTAACCTCAAGAAAAGTGGATTTGTGATATTTGGCTTTTTTTAAACTAAATTGAACACTCTAATCAACGTAAATCAATGTGCCCCCAGCAGTATACCAGCTTTAATGTGCCCCCACAAGTATACAAGCTATAAATGTTCCCCAGCAAGTATACCAGCTTAAATGTTCCCCAGCAAGTATAAGCTATAAATGTGCCCCAGCAAGTATACAAGCTATAAATGTGCCCCAGCAAGTATACAAGCTATAAATGTGCCCCCAGCATATATACCAGCTATTAATGTGCCCCAGCAAGTATACCAGCTATAAATGTGCCCCAGCAAGTATACAAGCTATATGTGCCCCAGCAAGTACAAGCTATAAATGTGCCCCTGCAAGTATACAAGCTATAATGTGCCCCTAGCAAGTATACCAGCTATAAATGTGCCCCAGCAAGTATACAAGCTATAAATGTGCCCCCAGCAAGTATACCAGCTATAAATGTGCCCCAGCAGTATACAAGCTATAAATGTGCCCCAGCAAGTATCAAGCTATAATGCCCCACAAGTATACAAGCTATAAATGTGCCCCAGCAAGTATACACTATTAATGTGCCCCTAGCAAGTATAGCAGCTATTAATGTGCTCACTGCACATATAACATTGCAGTTGCCCCCACAAAAATCCTGTTTAATACTGTGAAAATATCTTCATTTGTTATGCAAAGTCTGGCATTAGTGAAATGCCTCCTTTATAATATTCCCCATAGACACAACCCAGAAAAGCAAAGTAAGGGTGAACAAAGAAGGTTTTCTGCAGCAATATTCTCACCACATAACAGATCCCTGCCATTAAAATCTGCCACTACAGTACAATACATCAATACAGAAATAATATTTTTTATTTTATTTTTTGCTTCCATTAAAATTGAGTACATTTCAATTTAAAAACTATTATTGTGGGTTAATGGATTCTAGAGAAACATAACAAAATATATAAATCTTAACACATAATAAATCCCAAAGATCAACTGTGTCGGTCTACTGAGCTGCCCTAAAACACAGGACATTTATAATCTTATAGGGAACTATTTACATGACAATCCTTCATATGTCTCTTATTTCTCTTTTATCCCTTCATCCTTAATCACAGAATGTTAGGAGATCTGTTGTATTCAATTAGATCAACTGGACTTGAAATGTGTTCTTGAAGACGTTTCGCTAGTCATCCGACGGCTTTCTTAATTCAGAATGACTTGTACAGAATCTGTGGCAATTATGTACCCTGGAAAATTCCAATTAGCATATCACAGCCAAGTGTTAAGTTGTGATTAGATAGTGGCTAAGAGGTGTTTATAGGAACGCCCAGAGTAAGGTGTTAAAACAGCATTGAACATGGCAGACGATTGTGTGCGAACCCCCCCACCTCTATTTAGGCTTGGTTTCTTTATTTTCCACATAAATGGCCTCCTTAACACCTCTCTTGAACCAGTCACGTTCCTCCGCCAGTATGTTAACATTACAATCTTCAAAGTTAGTCCTTTATCCTTAAGATGCAGATACACGGCTGAGTCCTGACCCGAATTGGCTCTTCTGTGCTGGGCCATACGTTGATGCAGTTGCTGTTTGGTCTCCCCCACATACAAATTAGAGCTCTTCACTGCACTGCACTGCATATATGATGTCATTCTTCACTGCACTGCACTGCATATATGATGTCGCTTTTTCTTGTGTTTGGTATTGGTCTTTCGGATGTACCAATTGCTGCCTCAGTGTGTTGTTCGGTTAAGAACAGGGATACGATGTTTTTTGAAAATTCTTCTTAATTTCTCGGAGACCCCTGCTACATATGGGATGACCATGTTCTTCCTCCTGTCTTGCTTTTCCCCTTCACTGTTGGTATTCGTGTTCTTTTCTTTCCTTCTACTTCTTTTGACAAAGGCCCAGTCTGGATATCCACAAGTTTTAAGGGCTCCTCTGAAATGTTTCATTTCTTTAGCCTTCGCCTCTGTGCTAGTGGGGATGTTCTCAGCTCTGTGTTGCAGGGTTCTGATGACCCCAGCTTGTGATCTAAAGGGTGGTGGGATGCAAACATCAAATACTGATCTGTGTGTGTTTGGTTTTCTGTAAACCTCTACTTCCAGTTTACCATTTTCCTTAACTTTTACCAAGCATCCAAGAAAGCCAGTTTGTTGTTTTGTACCTCTTCCCTTGTGATTTAATGTTTTGGTCCACCGCATTAATGTGTTCTGTGAAAGCTTGTACTTCCTTCTGGTGGATTTTAACCCAGGTGTCATCAACATGTGTTGATCTGCATCTTAAGGATAAAGGTATACCTTTGAAGATTGTAATGTTAACATATTGGCAAAGGAACGTGATGGTTCAAGAGAGGTGTTAAGGAGGCCATTTATGTGAAATAAAACCAAGCCTAAATAGAGTGGGGGGGTTCGACACCCAACTGTCTGCCATGTACAGGTGTTTTACACCTACTCTTGGGCGTTCCTATAACACCTCTTAGCCACTATCCAATCACACCCTTAACACCTGGCTGTGATATCTAATTGGGATTTTCCAGGGTACATAATTGCCACAGATGATAGATAGATAGATAGATAGATAGATATATCATAGATAGATAGATAGATAGATAGATAGATAGATAGATAGATAGATAGATAGATAGATAGATAGATACATACATACATACGGATAGAGAGATAGAGAGGTAGATAGATAGATAGATAGATAGATAGATAGATAGATAGATAGATAGATAGATAGATAGATAGATAGATAGATAGATAGATAGATAGATAGATAGATACCATAGATACCATAGATACCATAGATACCATAGATAGATAGATAGATACCATAGATAGATAGATACCATAGATAGATAGATAGATAGATAGATAGATAGATAGATACCATAGATAGATAGATAGATAGATACCATAGATAGA
>JAACNH010000377.1:169939-172439 GCA_019447015.1 Hymenochirus boettgeri
ATCTATCTACGGTATCTATGTACTGTATCTATCTATCTATCTATCTATCTATCTATCTATCTATGGTATCTATGTACTGTATCTATCTATGGTATCTGTCTATCTATCTATGGTATCTATCTATCTACGGTATCTATCTACAGTATCTATCTAGGTATCTACTACGGTATCTCTGTACTGTATCTATCTATCTATCTAGGTATCTCATGCTACTATCTATAGTATACTAGGCTATCTATGTATCTAGATCTATATCTATCTATCTATCTATCTATCTATCTATCTATCAATCGTATCTATCTATCTATCTATCTATCTATCTATCTGACATCACTAATCATAATAAGAATACGGTATTGGTATAGCTGAATGACAGAAAAAAGGGGAAAGAAGAAAAGAGAAAGAGGGAATAAATTAGTGTATCGTGGAAGTGCATACGGTATCTAAATTAATGTAGAGGGAATCGGAGTATGTCCTGGTATATACTACTGCGTAACAACGGTGAGTACGGATAGTCGGAAGTTCGGTAATGCGTGAGGGGTCTATCTATCTATCAAGTGCTATCTGATGGCGTATACTAATCTAATCGTCTGATACGATGGGCTATCCTAATCGTATGTTTAATCGTATCTGAGATGAAGTATCTATAAAGCATCTCGTAGTCTATCTATCGTGGAATCGTATCGATAAATCGGGGAGGGGAGGTAGTCTCTGAATCTAGACCCAATGGCTATCTGATCTATAGGTATCATCTATCGACGTATCTATAATACTGTATCTATCCTACGAGTGATGGGGTATCTGATCATCTCTCACTTCTAATCTATCGGGGCGCGGGGATATATCTATCTAATCTATCTATCTATCTATGGTTGCTATCTATGGTAAATTTCTATCTCGGTAAATCTGTGTACTTTATCTATCTACGGTATCTATCCTTATCTATATCTTGTGGATCAAAAAACTTATATCTATCTATCTATCAGGGGGGCCTCAGCACCGCCTACTAATCTCTCTGGCCGTCTGGATCGCCTTAATCTTCTCACAATCTATGCTATCTCTGTCTCTGACCATCTATCTATCAATCTACTTCTACGGTAAATCCTATCTAACATCTAAGAAAACGGTATCTATCTATGTATCTTATCGAATACGTATCCTAATCTATCTAATCTCTATCTTACTATCCCCTCTAACTATCTCTATCAAACTGTACCCTATAGTACTCAGATATGATCAATCCGGGTATCTAAATCTTCTACTACAAACGGTATCTCTCTATCTATCTATCTAAAATCTAGCGATCTCTCTATGGGTTCTATCTAAAGGGGTATCTATCTTACGTTATCTTGTACTTGATCTATCTAATCTTAACACGTATCTATCTAATCTATCTATCTATCTATCTATCCTATCTATCTATCTATCTCTCTATCTACATCTATCTAGCTAATCATCTAATCTATCTAATCTAATCTATATTCTCTATCTATCGTATCCCTAATCGAATCTATTAATGGTACTCTAAATCTAACTGTATCTCGTCCTATGGTATCTATGTACTGTATCTACTACGGTACTATCTATCTATCTATCTATCTATCATATCTATGGTATCTATCTATCTATCTATCTATCTCTGTCTGCCCATCTATCTATCTATCTACGGTATCTATCTATGGTATCATCTACGGTATCTATGTATTACTGTTCTATCTATGGTATCTTCTATCTATCTATCTATCTATGTACAAACGATCTATCTAATGGTACTAATCTCCTCTCTATCTAAATTCTACTTCACGGTATCGATGTACTGTTTATCTAACGTTATCATACTACTATCTAATCATCTAGGGATGTATCTCATCTATCTAATCTAAATCTAATCTATCTAACTACGCGATCTAACTACGGTAATGGGCTATCTATGGTATCATGTACTCTGACTGTATCTATCTATGACAGTGCTGGGGTGTGGTATCCTCATCTAATACTATCTATGGTCTATGTTATCCTAATCCCATTCTATGGTATCTATCTATCTACGGTATCTATCTATCTATCTATCTATCTATCTATCGTATCTATCTATCTATCTATCTATCTATGGTTGCTATCTATGGTATCTATCTACGGTATCTATGTACTGTATCTATCTACGGTATCTATCTATCTATCTTTGGTATCTATCTATCTATCTCTGTCTGACCATCTATCTATCTATCTATCTATCTATCTATCTATCTATCTATCTATCAGATAGATGGAGAAGATCAGATAGATAGATAGATAGTAGATAGATAGATCGATAGATAGATAGATAGATAGATAGCTAGATAGATACCTAGAAGATAGAAATAGATAGATAGATCACATAGATAAGATAGAAGATACCATGATAGATAGATAGATAGAGAGATAGTAGTAGATCGATTACCATAGGATAGATAGATCCAAGTAGATAGAGAGAACCAAAGAAGATAGATAGATAGATAGA
>JAACNH010000377.1:177439-194939 GCA_019447015.1 Hymenochirus boettgeri
CCGTAGATAGATACCATAGATAGATACCGTAGATAGATAGATACCATAGATAGATAGAGATACCGTAGATAGATACAGTACATAGATACCGTAGATAGATACCATAGATAGATACCATAGATAGATATATAGATGGTCAGACAGAGATAGATAGATAGATAGATATATAGATACCGTAGATAGATACCATAGATAGATAGATAGATAGATAGATAGATAGATACGATAGATACGATAGATAGATAGATAGATGAGATACCGTAGATAGATACAGGAATAGATACCGTAGATAGATACCGTGATAGATACCATAGATAGATACCATAGATAGATACCATAGATAGATAGATAGATAGATAGATAGATAGATAGATACCGTAGATAGATACCGTAGATAGATACAGTACATAGATACCGTAGATAGATACCATAGATAGATACGTAGATAGAAGATAGTGTTACAGACGAGATTAGATAGATAGATAGATAGATAGATACCAAAGATAGATAGATAGATAGATAGATAGATAGATAGATACCGTAGATAGATACAGTACATAGATACCGTACATAAATACCATAGATAGAAACCATAGATAGATAGATAGATAGATAGAGATAGATAGAAGATAGAAATAGTACTGATAGATAGATATATGATGATAGATAGACTAGATACCATAGATAGATACAGTACATAGATACCATAGATAGATACCATAGCTAGAAACCATAGATAGATAGATAGATACCATAGATAGATAGATAGATACGATAGATAGATAGATAGATAGATAGATAGATACCGTAGTAGATACAGTACATAAGATACCGTATAGATAGATCCATAGATAGATAGATAGATAGATAGATAGATAGATAGATAGATACCGTACATAGATAGATAGATACCGTACATAGATACAGTACATAGATACCGTAGATAGATACCATAGACAGAAACCATAGATAGATAGATAGATAGATAGATAGATAGATAGATAGATAGATATGATAGATATGATAGATAGATAGATAGATAGATAGATAGATAGATAGATAGATACATGATAGATAGATATATGATAGATAGATAGATAGATAGATAGATACCATAGATAGATACAGTACATAGATACCGTAGATAGATACCATAGCTAGAAACCATAGATAGATAGATAGATAGATACCATAGATAGATAGATAGATACCATAGATAGATAGATAGATACCATAGATAGATAGATAGATAGATACCATAGATAGATACAGTACATAGATACCGTAGATAGATACCATAGATAGATACCGTAGATAGATAGGATACCATAGATACCATAGATAGATACGTAGATAGATAGATAGATACCATAGATAGATACCATAGATAGAAGACGTAGATAGATACCGATAGATAGATACCATAGATAGATACCGTAGATAGATAGATAGATGGTCAGACAGAGATAGATAGATAGACAGACAGAGATAGATAGACAAACAGACAGACAGCATTATGATAGATAGATAGCCAGACAGGGTTAGATAGATACATAGATAGGCAGACAGACATAGAGGAGAGACAGTTAGACAATAGGTAGAATGACAGAGTAAACTATCCGAATTTTGAACTTCCGAACCTTTAATGATTATCGAATTTTCGATAGTTATCGAACGTTCACATTGTTGTTCCTCAACTTTAGCGCATAATCTATACAGAAAATAGACAGAGAAATGGAGTGTTCACCTACCTCTCCATTCGCGGCCTTTTAGCATGGTGCTGCAGTCCTTGAAAACATATACTGTACACTGCAAACAGGGGGTTTTAAAACTCACCTTATTGTAAGCAATTCTGATTGGATTATATTAAAATTGTTTCAAGAAAGAATCTGATTGGTAAACTAACCAAAAAAATTTTTTAAATCAAAATTGGTTACAATCAGATAGGTCAGTTCCCAGATCATTTTCAAGGCCCCAGAGCAAATTACAGTAAGTTACTGAATCATTTTTTATAAATTTTCAAAAATTCCTTGAAATTCGAATTTTCTAGAATTTTCTAAAAATAGAATGCATAAGCTAGGTAAACAGTGCGATCGTGAGGAAAGTTCTTGGATATATGTACGTGTTCCCAGACCATTTCCCAGGTCCCACAGCCATGTACAGGAAGTTACCATTGTATTTACCTTATATTAGGCGGATACGTGCAGGTTTCTTTTTTTTTGCGGATTTTCGAATTTTAAAATGTTTTTAAAAATCCGCAAATCCACTGGCAGAACAGATTTTAAATATTTCGCCCATCTCTGGTTGCTTACCTCATTTCAGTACCATTTTCTGGTACCTTCCTATGCCCCTTCATGTCTCCGATGTTGCTTTCCTCACACTATGGACTGATCTCCCTGCTATGTAGTGGTAAGATTTCAATTTGGAGTTCTATTTGACAAATGACCTTTAAATTGCCTATATCTTTATTTCAAATGAGCAACCGAAATGAATTATTACCTCAGTTGCTCTGTTTATTCAGATGTTTACATACAAGACTCACATTCTATGTTTACATATTTACATCTAAATATTTACATTCATATTTATCTGTATAAATAATATCCAAATTCTATCTGCATCTCCCAAAAATACAAGGGGTTGTCACTTCCTCATCCTGTCTCTTTGGATGCTTATATTAGATTTTTCAATTTATATTTTATAAAGAATACATTTATAACCAATTCAAGATTTCAAAATACAGCTTTCCCTAATAAATATGGGGTGCCGTTTGTTCCCAGATCATTTAGTCAACAAAAAACAAACTATATTTAGTCGACCAAAAGAAAATTCTGTGGAACCAAACATTCATTTAGTCAACAAAAAAAATAAATTTTTGGTGACAAAAACTATATCCAGTCGACCAAAATGAATTCAGTGGTAGGAAATCAAACATTTCGTCAACATAACAAAAACTATGGTGACAAGCTATATTTAGTCGAACAAAGTAAATTCTGTGGCAACAAAACATATTAAGTCCTTAAATAAAACAATGTTTTAGTGACAAAACTATATTTAGTCGATCAAAAGAAATTCGTCTTTACAAAACATATTTAGTCATCAAAAAAACACTAGTTTTGGTAACAAAACTAATATTAGTCGATCAAAAATATACATGTAGTCAACAAAAAAAATAACTGTAACACCAAAGTATATATTTCAATGACCAAAATCTATTTGGTGAACAAATGAACCGTGGGTTGATATTTTTTGTATACAAAAATTATAAAGAGTGACATTATGTTGGCAAAAAGAAAATTTGGTAGACCAAATTAAATCTTGTAGCACAAAGTGTATGTTTTTAGTACACCAAAATAACTAAGGAAAAACAAGCATACTTTTTGTCTTTAAAATGCACCAAGAATTATGTTTGTAATGGTAAATGGCAAGTTTTCACTTTAATCTTTGTTAAAAAATATAAAGTGGTGAATTGTTTGCTTTCCCTTTAATCCCTTCAGAAAAATGTGTACACTTAATGACTCTTGCCCTTAATATATTTCCCTTTAAACTCTTATAAGAAATAGCGTTATATGATACACTTTATAAATGGTAATTGCCATACATTACCTAAATAAATTCTGGTAAATGGAAAATGTTTCCTTTAATCTCTGCTGTAAGAAAATACTACTAAATGGCACAGTCCTTATGTCTTTTATGGGCAAGGCCACACTAGGCAGCACGCAAGAATCCCACAATGCAGTGAAATATAACGTTGCGCGATTCATGTGCGTTACCCCGTGCGTGCGCTATGATTGCTTTGATGTTACCCTATCGCAGCGCACCAAAATGGGGTCAGCAGCGGAGATAGTAGGGCCATCCCCATCCTTTCTATTGGTATGCGCTGAACGCTGCGTTAAAGCAGCACCACACCAAAATAGGCTAGTGGAGCCTAGCCCTAACTCCTTACTTTACAGACATCTCACTCCTGCCAAATGTAGCTTCCCGGCAGGGTGGGTGGGGGGGGTGGTGTGGTGTAGACAGGAAGGGGGCACAGGTAAGATGTTATTGGGGGTGGAAGGGAGGCGGAGTTAGTGCATGGAGATGGAGCATTCAAATTCTTGAAAATAAGGCAGCGCAGCCTATATAAAATAGTCGGCGTTGAGTTTTGCACTACCTTGTAGCACAGAAACTAATGCCTTTAAGGCAAGAGGCACCGAGCAGTGCTTTTTACATGACCGGGATCTCGCTATTCAGTAAATTTTCAAAGGGATTTACAACATTGTGGGATCTTGCAAAGGTAAGTAATGCTGCTTCTGGTTCTGCATCGGCCTCTATGTTTTATAAACACAACAATCTATAATGTCACCAAATAATTCTTGTAGAACAAGTCTGTCAATTCTGTTCACCAAATACTTCCTGTAAAAAAATTTGTTCACCAAATCATTTCTGTAAAAACAAGTCTATCAATTCTGTTCACCAAATCATTTTGTGGAACAATCTTGTCCCGCATATAATTTCCGTGGAACAAGATGTGGATGGGCCCATTACGTCTGCTGCCCTGCGGTGCGCTGCCGACCCTTTTCACAGCGCATGCGATCACCATTTTTGGTGCGGATTGCATGCGCTGCAATAGAGATACATCAAAGAGATCGCAGCGCAAGGTAGGCCCTACTGGGGCCTTGTCCTTAGATTTGCCACATTAGGTTCCCCACCTGCCTGGTTAAAAAGTAAAAGGCCAGACAGAAGGGAAAAAAAGATACAAAGTCAGGCAGGTGTGCAAATCTAAAGGTTCGTTTGAAGGTTACTAATAAATGTATCATTTCACTAATCACTGAACTTTGACCGAATGTAAAACATGGACCAAATGTATAAAACGCACAAAATTTACAAATTTGGTCTACAGAAATAATTTGGTGAACATAATTGCTCTACAGAAATTATTTGGTGAACTGAATGATAGATTGGTTTTACAAACATTATTGGGTAAACAATTGTTTTACATAAATAATTTGGTGAACAAAAAAAACAGAGGCTTGTTCCACGGAAATAATTTGGTGGACAAAATTCTTACATGGAAATTTTTTGGTGGATAGAATTGATAGGCTTGTTTACAGAAAATTTGGTGAACAAATTGTTTTACAGAAATTATTTGGTGAACAGAAATGACAGGACTGTTGCTACAGAAATATTTGGTGAACATTATAAGATTGCAGAACCAGAAGCAGCATTACTTACCTTTGCGAGATCCCACAATGTTGTAAATCCCTTTGCGAGATTTAATGAATCACAGGATCCTGGTCAGGTAAGAAGCACCGCTCTGTGCCTCTCGACTTAGGGCAGGCCACACTGCGCCGCAAAACAATCGCAAACGGAATCGTATATGCAATTGTGTGCGATTTTGTTGCGTTCGTGCATGCATTTTTCATAAAAAATAGAAAAAACGCATGCGTTTGCGCAAAAAAAATGCAGAACAAAAATTGCTATCACATGTGCAATCGAATCGGACCCGAAACGCGCATTTTTGGTGTGTTGCTGCGATTGCAATGATTGGAAAAATGCATGTGCAAATGCATCGAAAACGCGCTAGTGTGGCTATTCCTTAAAGGCGTTAAGTTCTGTGCTACACAGTATTACATATATTACATATTACATATAGGTGTGTGTGCCTATTTCTCGAATTTTTGAAAATAACTCAGTCAACACAAAATGAGTGTAAACCATTGCAAACCCAATAATACATCATTTGCATGGGTTTTACACTAATGTTGGTGCCTGGGCGTCACTGCTATAGATGATAGATGAGGCTGAGTTAGAAAATTAACTCAGACAACACTCTAAAGTCGGTATCCAACCCTCCCTCAGCGCACACCAATAGAAAAAGATGGGATGGCCCCATTATCTCCGCTGCCCTCGCTGCCGACCCTTTCCGCAGAGCATGCCGTCACCAGTTTTGGTTCGCATCACATGCGCTGCGAAAGGGGTAACATCAAGCAGCACACGCGCAGGGGTAGCGCACATGAATTGTACAACAATTTGTTGCGTAGCTCGATTCTTGGACGATTAGTGTGGCCTTGCCCATAAAAGACAATAAGGACTGTGCCATTTAGTAGTATTTTCTTACAGCAGAGATTAAAGAAAACGTTTCCATTTACCAGAATTATTCAGGTAAGTATGGCAATTACCATTTATAAAGGGGAAGTGTATACATACCAGATATTCTTATTAAAGAGTTTAAAGGGAAATATATTATGGCGAGCAAGAGAGTCATTAGTTGTAAACAATTTTCTGAAGGGATTAAAGGGATAGCAAACAATTCACCAGTTTATATATATTTTTAAACAAAGATTTAAAGGGACAGCTTGCCATTTACCATTACCAAACATAGTCTTGGTGCACAAAATTGCATTTTTAAGACAAAAAGTATGCTTGTTTTTTCTTAGTTCATTTTGTGTACAAAAACCATACACTTATGCTAAAGATGTATTTGGTCTACAAAATTTTCTTTTTGCCAGCATGTTCTTTCACCAAATTTTGTATACAAAAAAAAATTCTGTGTTCAATCCATGTACATTTTGTTAAACAAAAAAGATTTTGGTCATCAAAATATACATTTTGGTGCTACAGTTGTTTTTGTTGACGAAATGTATGTTTGTTACCACCGAATTTCTTGGCCAACTAAATATTAGTTTTCTAAACAAAACATTGTTTTTTTGTTGACTAAATATATTTGTTACACTAAATTTCTTTTGGTCGAATAAATAATAGTATTGTCACCAAAGTGTTAGTTTTTTTTAATTTTACTAATCTGTTTTGTTACCACAGAACTTCTTTTGGTCGACTAAATGTAGTTTTGTCCCCAAAATGTTAGTTTTTTGTTCACTAAATGTATTTTGTTACCACTGAATTTCTTTTGTCACTGAAGTGTATTTTTTGTTACAAAGTGTTGGAACAAACGGCACCCCATAAATAACTACATTTCATTTATACAATCTAAAATGAAAAAGTCATCTGATCAGACATACACAATGTTCAACATCTCCGTTCATTTATTTTTTATATATAGAATGGGAGCCACTGCTACAGACAAGCCTTATTATGAATTCCTTTAAAGGACAGCTCCAGCCTTATAATCTCACCCCTCCCCTCTCCCTCATGAAAGTACCCAGGGTAAGGACCGGATCTGCTAGGGCCTCATCCCTTCTAATGGTTCCAGTTATCAGCAATTAAATAGTTTATAAAGAACAATTATAAAGGGCACGTCCACCCTTTAAAACATTTTTGATACAGAATATGTAGAGCTTCCTCCCCCAGCCCCAACCGCATTATTATTATCTCCAGATAGTTACTTACCTTCCCTCTATCCTCCGCCGCCACTGTCCCGGCCTCTGCTTGCATGAAACTGCAAGCAGGGGGCCAGACCGTCAGTCGCATCTGTTATTGGCTGAGAGGCAGCCAATCACAGATGTGGCTACGGTAGTTCAAAATGGCCGAGGATAGAGGGAAGGAAGTTAAGATCAGGGTTTCAGACAGCGCGAATTTTTAAAAATGTAGGCACATAAGGCCTAAGGTATGAGAGTAGCCGAAGTGGAGGGGTAAGGCGGGGAAAGGGAACAAAGGGAGGCCTAACACCTCCCGGGATAGGTTAACAGGAAATAGGGGCGGGGCTTATGTTAGCTAAATACAGGCACAGAAAAAGGGGATCAGTACTAACCTTTTGTTGCTGTGTTTTTTCCCACCCTGTCTTTTTTATTTCTCAGAAAATACTGGTCGTCAGCGGGGAACGCGGCAGGTTAAGGGGCATCATATGCTGGGGCCGTGCTTTGAGCAGGGGCTACAATTGTACGGTCGGCCCTGGGGGGCTCGGGGTACGTTCCTGCACTGGGACGCAATAAAGAAGAGAGAAGCACGGGGAGGACGGGTCGCGGTACTTGTCGGACACTCTTTGGAGTCATAGGGAGATTGTCCGCGGTCCCTAGCGAGGGGACTTCTTTATGTAAATGTTATTAATAACGCAGACGTGTCTGCTTTTCCACGCAATACGTGTTTTATGTCATTTATTACTTGAAGTCAAGGTGCGATTGGGGCTGGGAGAGGGAGACCTATAATATGACAAATGGGTTTGTGCTAGGGGGAGACCAAAACGGGTGGGAGAGGGGGGGGGCATGCTGCGCATGGCAAACTTGTCCCAGAGGGAGAGACAGGAGGCAGAGTCCTATATGGACTCTGCTATCCTCTGGTGGGCATGTTTTGTGGGACTTTTGGGGGGACTACGGAGAAACCAGATGGAGCGTGGGATGTGAGGTAAGGATTACACTACACTACATGATGGGGCCAGTAGATGGGGGGGATTATAGTTTTGGGGGTGGACATGCCCTTAATTTAGGAAGTAGAAGGTACCCCTCTTCCCCGGCACTTGTAAGGGGCGGCACTAAGAAGTGCCTTTGTTGAGGGTCCCGCAGCTCAAACGGGACCTATGTCGGCTCTTAAAGAGCCTTTGGGCGGCTCTTCTTCTTCACATGGTTATACAGTACCCAAACATATTTCTCAAAATATGTAAGTGCCACAAGGGCCCTGATAGGGCCGGGGAGGGGGTCCTAGTTCGAGCTGTGGGACCCCTTAAGACCCAAAGGCCCTTCTCAGAGCCACAAGGGCACTTGTAAGTGCCGCAAGGGGGCCTGATAGGGGAGGGGGGTCCCAGTTCGAGCTGCGGGACCCCCTAAGCCTCAAAAGGCACTTGCAAGTGCCCCCGCTGGATAGTCCCTCCACCCTCCCAGTGGGTCCCTCCCTTCCCCTCGCCATAAGCGTACAGGGCAGGGACAGAGAGAGGTTGCTGGGAAGGGGTCATGCAGCAGGTGGTATGTCAACGCCCTTTGCCACAGGGGGCGAGGGCAGGGTGGGGCATACACCCTGCCCCTGTGGCGTTGGATGCGACCACCCATGGCACAATGCTTTCCCAGCAGCCCCTCTCAGCCCTCTGCTCCATACGTTGGGTTTGAGCTCTCTATGCCGCATTACTGTACTTAGTGAATTGCGCATTACAGTATCACCGCAAAGGGAGTTCATATAACCACCGCATATTATCGCTGCGGTAATGCTTTTCACACTGATGTAGATTGCCAATAAAATATAGCGAAAACTTTTTCGCTGCGGCGATGTGCGGCGGTAATTTTTGGGTGGTATATAACGGCAGTTTATAAATATTCCCCTTAGAGATTATTTTACAAAGTGGCAATTACCCTATTATCACCCTAACATTGCCAATGTGATGGCTGATCTTAGTATGACATTCACCTTTCACTTACCTGGGAATATCCGTACAGACTCAGTATCTGGCTATGGGGATTGTTGTCTCTGAGTATTGATCCCCAATAAATCCAGCAATGTTTCTATTTCCCATACAGGAGTAATGGGAACCGGTTCCCTGGTACCTGATAATATCCGGATTACATTTCTACCGCCATCCGCATGTCCCCACAGGAATCTGATATATGGAATCCCACAGTCAGGTTGGGTAATAGATACGGATCTTGTTGGTTTGATCAATGGCAAATCGAAAATCCACTAAATACCTGTGACTCTGTTGAATAGGGCTAGGATATTAGATATAAAACAGGTTAAGTCACATAACCTACTGACACAGTGTTATAAATGTAGTAGCTGTATGAATGACAATAAACTTAACAAATTCCATCTGTATGGATCATTCTTCTTCGAAAAGCTGCTACAGAGAACGTTACAAAGGTATCTTGTCATAACTTCCACTACACCAGGTGGGGTCATTACAAGAAGGAGGTAAAACCTGGTGGGTGATTCACCTTCTATAATCAGAGTCTGTATTCTTGTATATATATAATTGTATTTATAAGGCGCCACTTGGGTGCGCAGCGCTGTGACATGATAAAATACAGAGGATACAAACAAGGAGATAATGTAATTATACTTAATAAAGATTAATGATATAAATATGGCATGCCTTTAAACATCAGAAATGAGATCCCGCCCCAAAGAGCTTGCAATGTAAGTAAATTCTACTTTAAGGACAAGTTCACTGAAAAATAAAACTATTACTTTAATGCGCTGATTGAGAAACCGTTCTTCATTCAATGCATTAAAGGGTAACTGTGGTCTCAAATTCTTCCAAACTAGTAAGAATGATATAAAAATCCTTCCCACACCTTCCAAATAAAAACCTAAATCACATCTCTAGATAAAATTTGTGAGAATTATTGCTGGAAAGGTTCAGGAATGTAAACTTCCTGGTTAAAATCTTCCTGTTTTTAGCCATGTGACCAGCTTGTAGTCATGACCAGCCTTTGTCTGCATTAATAGGTCCCCAACTGTCAATTTTTTCCTCTGGTACTTCCTGAATTCCCCAGCAATAAGTCTTAAATGAGCATGCTCCTCCCCAGGGGAAAAGGGCCAGCAGGGTCAGGTGATGTCACTCAACCTATTAGAATCATGAAGTTTGGAACATTCACCCCATATAATGTCTCACAGGCTCCAGCCAGAGATGTGATTGTTGGCTAATTATAAAGGAAATACTGTAGGCTTTCATTAACCCTAACTGTTTTGAGACCACAGTTGCCCTTAAAAGAATAATTTTTCAGCAAACTATCATTTACGTACTTGGGGGCCCCAAAGTGTGAGGCCACTTTTAGTTCCCAAAAATCCCCAACAGACACATAATCTCAGGGCTTTTATGTGTTAGGGACCAAAAATATGGAAAAATACCCTTCTTCTTTTTGCAAGAGTTAAAAATATGTGAAAGTTAGCTGTATTGTGTAATGTAATAGCGGTTGACTTGTTACCCAATTTCTTGGGACGTTAAACAAAATAAAGTATAAGCAAGCACGAACTTGATCAGCTAAAGGGAAATTTAAGAAAAGGGAACCAGTTATGATGAAGATGACAGAGATGAGTCCTTCAATTGATTTCGGGAACCCTTGAATGTGTAGCTGCGCAAACCCGATCATGAAGCAAGTAGTGTTTAAACAGGTTTTGGTAGGTGATAGTGACATGTTCCCCAGACCCTTTCTAGGGCCACAGCCATTTACAGTAAGGTACCATTGTTAGTTTAGCTGTAAATCACCCCGGACTTTATGAACTATCACTCCCCATTGACTGGGTCCGTTTTCGAATTTTGAAAATCCTTGAAGTTTAAATAAAATTCAAAAACAGACGGAACTTTATGAAATTCGGCCATCTCTATTCATGGGTGATGGGACCTAATTATAGCAATTAACACGAAACATGTAACAATAAATTAACATATAACATGAAACATCAACAACTGTTTTAAATAAAAAGATTTATGTGAATATAAGATAAAAGTCATGTAATCCTGTATTGGTATTACAGATCTCATTGCACTCTATGTGAAGTTTCCCTAATAAACCTAAATGTTCCCTACAGTAATTGGATATTAGACATTCGGTCCAATCTATGTAATATCTATGCGGCTGGTGGTTTCTTACTTTCCATGGTCACGTCCGACCAATTTATTTTGCTGTCGCCAGTCGATTTCAAGCAGCTGCCAGAACTCGCCATCCCCTGAGAGGTTGGATGAAACTTTGGATGTAACTAGATATGTTTTCCTTCATTGTACTCAATTTCCTGGTATTTGTCTATCCTTCCTGCTTGGTTAAATTGGATCCATTCAGCCAGAGATGTGGGTTTTTGTGATTATAACATTTGTCTGGTGTGTTCACGTCCCAGTGGTCAATGCCTAAGCTGGTAAAATACCTTTTTACACGGTCGGGTCAGAACTAGGGATGGCCGGTTCGCGGATCCGAAACGGATCCTTCGCGGATTTATCCCGTTTTCCGCGAACAGCGGATTTTTCCGGATTTTCCGCTTCCAAACTTCCGAACCGCAGATTTACCGTATTTTCGAAATGTGTGAAAATACGAGGATTTCTTGTATTTTCGAAACATGATTTTCGAAAATTTTCGAAATACGAGGATTTCTTGTATTTTCTTTTAATGGGCCATCGCGGATTTTCGAATTCCTCGAAGCAGACCGGATTTGCGAAGTTTCGGGACATCTCTAGTCAGAACAGCAATTAAAGTGGTTGAAGTGTATCGTATTTGACAGACACAAAATGGTCCCAATATCTAGACGTTTTGCTATGAATAATTGTTTACATTTTTTACTACCTACAATTATTTGGCCTAAAGTTTAGATGGATTAGTTGTTAAGCTTTCTATACTGCCTACCTGTGTTAGATAGAGACCGTCCGGTAATGGCTGACTTTTGATATTAGACTGATGAGTACACAGCATAGTATAGTGACTAGTCCCTGATTTAGTGAATCGGAATTGATTGGCTGCTGGTTGGAAAATCAGGGATTTGACAGAATGTCCTCCATTTTTGAAAATTGAATAATAACAAATTCAAACATTTGTGTTATAATATAAAATAAAAAAAAAAGAATGATACAATTTGGGTTTGAATAGAATATTGGGATTTGCTGTGTATAGTGTATGAGGCTTACACACCTGTATTGGACAGGTAAGACGTTGCGAGGATATTTGGGACTGTGTGAGGTTATCCTCCTCACTTTAGTACACAAATTATCATTCATCCCAATTGCTTACCTTTTGCAATAAGAAGGTGATTTACATTTAAATAACTCTCGTTTGAGCAATGTCTCTTGTAAAGCTCAAGAGTAAAGGAGCGACTAGGGATTCAGCGGCTAGAGACAGTCTAATGCTGGCTGGTTTTCTGTTGCTTTGGGGTGAAAATAAAAGTTTTGAATAAACCTCCTAAAATTCTGCTTGTGAAGTTCTCATTCATCCAGGCATGGTATATCTGTTGTATTCAATTAGATAAACTGGACTTGAAATGTGTGTCTTGAAGACGTTGTCGTTCGATCCGACTGGCTTTCTCAATTCAGAATGACTGTACAAGAATCTGTGGCAATTATGTACCCTGGAAAATCCCAATTAGCATATCACAGCCGGTGTTAAGGTGTGTGGATAGTGGCTAAGAGGTGTTATAGGAACGCCCAGAGTAAGGTGTTAAAACATGTACATGGCAGACAGTTGGTGTCGAACCCCCCACCTCTATTTAGGCTTGGTTATATTTCACATAAATGGCCTCCTTAACACCCTCTTGAACCGTCACGTTCCTTGCCAATATGTTAAAATTACAATCTTCAAAGGTATATCCTTTATCCTTAAGATGCAGATCAACACATGTTTGTGACACCTGGGTTAAAATCCACCAGAAGGAAGTACAAGCTTTCACAGAACCATTAATGCGGTGGACCAAAACATTAAATTCACAAGGGAAGAGGTACAAAACAACAAACTGGCTTTCTGGACTGCTTGGTAAAAGTTAAGGAAAATGGTAAACTGGAAGTAGAGGTTACAGAAAACCAACACACACGATCAGTATTTGATGTTTGCTCCCACCACCTTTAGATCACAAGCTGGGGGTCATCAGAACCTGCAACACACGAGCGAGAACATTCCCACTAGCACAGAGGCGAAGGCAAGAAATGAAACATCTCAGAGGAGCCCTTAAAACTTGTGGATATCCAGACTGGGCCTTTGTCAAAAGAAGTAGAAGGAAGAAAAGAACACGAATAACCAACAGTGAAGGGGAAAGCAAGACAGGAGGGAAGAACATGGTCATCCATATGTAGCAGGGGTCTCCGAGAATTAGAATAGAAGAATTTTCAAAAAAATCGTATCCCGTGCTTAAACCGACAACACACTGAGGCAGCAATTGGTTACATCCGAAAGACACCAATACCAAAACACAAGAAAAGCGACCTCATATATGCGTGCAGTGCATGAAGATAGAATGACATCATATTGCAGTGCAGTGCAGTGAGAATGCTCTAATTTGTATGTGGGGGAGACCAAACAGCAACTGCATCAACGTATGGCCCAGCACAGAAGAGCCAATTCTCGGGTCAGGACTCAGCCGTGTATCTGCATTTAAGGATAAAGGACCTACCTGAAGATTGTAATGTAACATACTGGCGAAGGAACGTGACTGGTTCAAGAGAGGTGTTAAGGAGGCCATTTATGTGAAAATAAAGAAACCAAGCTAAATAGAGGTGGGGGGGGGGTTCGAACCAATCGTCTGCCATGTTCAATGCTGTTTAACACCTTACTCTGGGCGTTCCTAAACACCTCTTAGCCACTATCTAATCACACCCTTAACACTTGGCTGTGATATGCTAATTGGAATTTTCCAGGGTACATAATTGCCACAGATTCTTTACAAGTCATTCTGAATTAAGAAAGCCAGTCGGATGACAGCGAAACGTCTTAAGAACTTACATTTCAAGTCCAGTGATCTAATTGAATAAACAGATACTCCTAACATTCTGGTAAAGGATGAAGGGATAAAAGAGAAATAAGAGACATATGAAGGGTTGTCATTGTAATAAGTTCCCTATAAGATTATAAATGTCCTGTGTTTAGGGCAGCTCAGTAGACCGACACAGTTGATTTTGGGATTATTTATGTGTTAAGTTATATATTGTTAGTTTCTCTAGAATCCATTAACCCACATAATAGTTTTTAAATTGAAATGTACTCAATTTTAAGGAAGCAAAAAATAAATAAAAAAATATTATTTCTGTATTGATGTATTGTACTGTAGTGCAGATTTTAATGGCAGGGATCTGTTGTGTGGTGAGAATATTGCTGCAGAAAACCTTCTTTGTTCACCTTACTTTGCTTTTCTGGGTTGTGTCTATGGGGAATATTATAAGGAGCCATTCACTAATGCCAGACTTGCTATACCAAATGAAGATATTTTCACAGTATTAAACAGGATTTTTGGGGGGCAATCTGCAATGTTATATGTGCAGTGAGCACATTAATAGCTGCTATACTTGCTAGGGGCACATTAATAGCTGCTATACTTGCTGGGGCACATTTATAGCTTGTATACTTGCTGGGGGCATTATAGCTTGTATACTTGCTGGGGGCACATTTATAGCTTGTATATTGCTGGGGCACATTTATAGCTGGTATACTTGCTGGGGGCACATTATAGCTTGTATACTGCTGGGGCACATTTATAGCTGGTATACTTGAGCTGAGGGCACATTTATAGCTTGTTAATTGCAGGGGCACATTTATAGCTTGTATACTTGCTGGGGCACATTTAGAGCTTGTATACTGTGCGGGGCACATTTATAGTGGTATACTTGCTGGGGCACCTTAATAGCTGGTATATATGCTGGGGGCACATTTATGGTTTATTGCGGGGCACATTTATGCTTGTTACTTGCTGGGGCACATTTTAAGCTTGATTACTTGCTGGGGGAACATTTATAGCTGGTATACTTGCTGGGGGAACATTTATAGCTTGTATACTTGCTGGGGGCCACATAATAGCTGGTACTGCTGGGGCACATTGATTTAACGTTGATTAGAGTGTTCAATTTAGTTAAAAAAAGCCAAATATCACAAATCCATTCTTGAGGTTAAACCTGTTAACACATAGCGGTTATTATAACAAGATGAAAATCTGTTTTAAGTGAAAATTTGGCCAGTGTTGACATGGATTTTTGTGTGTGGTGTGGGGGGGGTTCTTACCTTTTTAATTAATCTTTGTATAAAATTGCACATGATCTGTTGTCATAATGTTTCCTCATTAACATCACATAAAATTTATTTTAAAAAAAGGTTACAACTGTGTTAGACTAATTACACCATTTAGCAAAAAATCTCTCTTTGATGTTGCCAATAGTACAGAAATGTAACTATTCCATCCTTATAAAACAATGAAAACACTGTACATTATATCACATCAAATGTAACCAAAAGACTGTACAGATTCCCAATATAGAGAATGTAATAGACCAAAGTCCCTGTACGATAAATGGAACAGACATGTGGGCCCAGACTTGTATACCTGTTACATACAGACTTATAGATCACTATTTAAGGGAATGAAATATTCCACAACAAAACACATTGGAAACACTGTTGGGTTAGTGGTGTAGGAGGATAGTCAATGTGAATGTATTCAGGGTGTTATCAGGATGTTAGCGTGGCAGTTACTAGGAGACCCTGTGTACTATTGTGTAATGTGTGTGGCTGTTTCACCTGGAACTTACTCAATGCACATCAGTCTCTTAGATTTGTCATTTTGATGTATACACATTGATACATATATAATACTGCAGAAAATGAGCTGTCATAACCCCCTAGATAGATACCATAGATAGATAGATAGATACCATAGATAGATAGATGAGATACCATCACCATCACTGTATAGATAGATACAGTACATAGATACCATAGATAGATACCGTAGATAGATACCGTAGATAGATAGATACCATAGATAGATAGATAGATACCGTAGATAGATACAGTACATAGATACCGTAGATAGATACCATAGATAGATACTGTACATAGATAGATAGATAGATAGATACCATAGATAGATACAGTACATAGATACCGTAGATAGATACCATAGATAGATACCGTAGATAGATAGATAGATGGTCAGACAGAGATAGAATTTTATATATTGTACCGTTAGGCTGTTAGATGATAACAGTACCATAGATACTGTTAGATATATAGATTAGAGTACCATAGATTAGATAGATAGATAGAGATGCATTAGATCCAGAGAGGATAGATCCAGAGATAGATATATCCGAGAAGATACAGTAATACTGATAACTTAGATAGATACATCAGCATAGATTAGCAATAGATTTAGTACATTTTTTAGATGATTAGATTTTTAGATCCTTTAGAGTAGTTATAGATAATACCGTCGTAGATTAGATAGAATGGGATTACCACGTAGATAGTAGATAGATAGATAGATACCATAGAGAGATAGATAGATTTTACCCGGTAGATAGAGATTACAGTACATAGATAACCACGTAGATAGATTAGATACCAATCATAGATTAGATACATGTAACATAGATAGGAGAATAGATAGATAGATACCATAGATAGATTACAGTACATAGAAGTACCGAGATAGATACCATAGATAGATACCGTAGATGAGGATAGATAGATAGTCAGGACAGAGATAGATAGATAGATAGATAGATACCATAAGATAGATAGATAGATAGATAGATATGATAGATACCGGTTAGATAGATCTACAGTGACATAGAACCATAGATTACCATAGATAGTAGATTAGATAGATAGATGATGAGATAGCTAGATAGATAGATAGATAGATAGATCGATAGATAAAGATAGATAGATAGATAGATAGTAGATAGATTTAGATAGAGATAGATAGATACAGTACATAGATTACCGTAGATAGATACCATAGATAGATACCATAGAGATAGATAGATAGATAGATAGATAGATACGAAGATAGATACAGTACATAGATACCGTTAGACTAGATACCTAGATAGATACCGTTAGATAAGATACCGTAGGATAGATAGATAGATGGTCAGAAGAGATAGATAGATAGATACAAGATAGATAAGATAGATACCGTAGATAGATACCAGTAAAGATACCGTTAGATAGATACC
>JAACNH010000377.1:197439-232645 GCA_019447015.1 Hymenochirus boettgeri
ATACGTAGATAGATTACCATAGATACGAACCATAGATAGATTAGTAGATAGATACGATAGATAGATAGATAGATAGATAGATAGATAGATAGATTACCGTAGATAGATACAGTACATAGATACCGTAGATAGATACCATAGATAGATAGATGTCAGACAGAGATTAGATAGATAGAGAGTAGATAGATAGATACCGTAGATAGATACAGTACATAGATACCGTAAGATTAGATAGATTACGATTAGATAGATAGCATAGATAGATAGATAGGATAGATAGATAGATAGATAGATAGATAGATACATAGATAGATAGATAGATAGATAGATTAGAGATAGATAGATACCATAGATAGATAGATTACCATAGATAGATAGATACCTAGAAGATAGATGAGATACCATAGATAGTAGATAGATCAGTACATAGATACCGTAGATAGATACCATAGATAGATACTGTAGATAGATACCGTAGATAGATAGATACCATAGATAGATACAGTACATAGATACCATAGATAGATACCATAGATAGATAGATAGATAGATAGATGCCGTAGATAGATACAGTACATAGATACCGATAGATAGATACCATAGATAGATTACCGTAAGATAGATAGACTACCATAGATAGATAGATAGATACCGTAGATAGGATACCAGTATAGATACCGTAGATAGATACAAGATAGATACCATAGATAGATATATAGATGGTCAGACAGAGATAGATAGATAGATAGATATATAGATACCGTAGATAGATACCATAGATAGATAGATAGATAGATAGATAGATAGATACGATAGATAGCATAGATAGATAGATAGATAGATACCGATAGATAGATAACATAGTACATAATAGATACCAGTGTATAGATAGATTACCGTAGATAGATTACCATAGAATAGATACCAAGACTAACGAAACGTCTTCAAGAACTACATTTCAAGTCCAGTTTATCTAATTGAATACAACAGATATACCATGACTGGATGAATGAGAACCTTTCTAGTCATCCGACTGGCTTTCTCAATTCAGAATGACTTGTACAAGAATCTGTGGCAATTATGTACCCTGGAAAATCCCAATTAGCATATCACAGCCAGGTGTTAAGGGTGTGATTGGATAGTGGCTAAGAGGTGTTATAGGAACGCCCAGAGTAAGGTGTTAAAACACCTGTACATGGCAGACAGTTGGTGTCGAACCCCCCCACCTCTATTTAGGCTTGGTTTCTTTATTTTCACATAAATGGCCTCCTTAACACCTCTCTTGAACCAGTCACGTTCCTTTGCCAATATGTTAACATTACAATCTTCAAAGGTATATCCTTTATCCTTAAGATGCAGATCAACACATGTTGATGACACCTGGGTTAAAATCCACCAGAAGGAAGTACAAGCTTTCACAGAACACATTAATGCGGTGGACCAAAACATTAAATTCACAAGGGAAGAGGTACAAAACAACAAACTGGCTTTCTTGGACTGCTTGGTAAAAGTTAAGGAAAATGGTAAACTGGAAGTAGAGGTTTACAGAAAACCAACACACACAGATCAGTATTTGATGTTTGACTCCCACCACCCTTTAGATCACAAGCTGGGGGTCATCAGAACCCTGCAACACAGAGCTGAGAACATCCCCACTAGCACAGAGGCGAAGGCTAAAGAAATGAAACATCTCAGAGGAGCCCTTAAAACTTGTGGATATCCAGACTGGGCCTTTGTCAAAAGAAGTAGAAGGAAAGAAAAGAACACGAATACCAACAGTGAAGGGGAAAAGCAAGACAGGAGGAAGAACATGGTCATCCCATATGTAGCAGGGGTCTCCGAGAAATTAAGAAGAATTTTCAAAAAACATCGTATCCCTGTCTGCTTTAAACCGAACAACACACTGAGGCAGCAATTGGTACATCCGAAAGACCCAATACCAAAACACAAGAAAAGCGACATCATATATGCAGTGCAGTGCAGTGAAGAATGACATCATATATGCAGTGCAGTGCAGTGAAGAATGCTCTAATTTGTATGTGGGGGAGACCAAACAGCAACTGCATCAACGTATGGCCCAGCACAGAAGAGCCAATTCCTCGGGTCAGGACTCAGCCGTGTATCTGCATCTTAAGGATAAAGGACATACCTTTGAAGATTGTAATGTTAACATACTGGCGAAGGAACGTGACTGGTTCAAGAGGTGTTAAGGAGGCCATTTATGTGAAAATAAAGAAACCAAGCCTAAATAGAGGTGGGGGGGTTCGACACCAATCGTCTGCCATGTTCAATGCTGTTTTAACACCTTACTCTGGGCGTTCCTATAACACCTCTTAGCCACTATCTAATCACACCCTTAACACTTGGCTGTGATATGCTAATTGGAATTTTCCAGGGTACATAATTGCCACAGATTCTTGTACAAGTCATTCTGAATTAAGAAAGCCAGTCGGATGACTAGCGAAACGTCTTCAAGAACTACATTTCAAGTCCAGTTGATCTAATTGAATACAACAGATACTCCTAACATTCTGTGATAAAGGATGAAGGGATAAAAGAGAAATAAGAGACATATGAAGGATTGTCATTGTAATAAGTTCCCTATAAGATTATAAATGTCCTGTGTTTTAGGGCAGCTCAGTAGACCGACACAGTTGATCTTTTGGGATTATTTATGTGTTAAGATTTATATATTTTGTTATGTTTCTCTAGAATCCATTAACCCACAATAATAGTTTTTAAATTGAAATGTACTCAATTTTAATGGAAGCAAAAAATAAAATAAAAAAATATTATTTCTGTATTGATGTATTGTACTGTAGTGGCAGATTTTAATGGCAGGGATCTGTTATTGTGGTGAGAATATTGCTGCAGAAAACCTTCTTTGTTCACCCTTACTTTGCTTTTCTGGGTTGTGTCTATGGGGAATATTATAAAGGAGCCATTTCACTAATGCCAGACTTTGCTATACCAAATGAAGATATTTTCACAGTATTAAACAGGATTTTTGTGGGGGCAATCTGCAATGTTATATGTGCAGTGAGCACATTAATAGCTGCTATACTTGCTAGGGGCACATTAATAGCTGCTATACTTGCTGGGGCACATTTATAGCTTGTATACTTGCTGGGGCGCATTTATAGCTTGTATACTTGCTGGGGGCACATTTATAGCTTGTATACTTGCTGGGGCACATTTATAGCTGGTATACTTGCTGGGGGCACATTTATAGCTTGTATACTTGCTGGGGCACATTTATAGCTGGTATACTTGCTAGGGGCACATTTATAGCTTGTATACTTGCAGGGGCACATTTATAGCTTGTATACTTGCTGGGGCACATTTATAGCTTGTATACTTGCTGGGGCACATTTATAGCTGGTATACTTGCTGGGGCACATTAATAGCTGGTATATATGCTGGGGGCACATTTATAGCTTGTATACTTGCTGGGGCACATTTATAGCTTGTATACTTGCTGGGGCACATTTATAGCTTGTATACTTGCTGGGGAACATTTATAGCTGGTATACTTGCTGGGGAACATTTATAGCTTGTATACTTGCTGGGGGCACATTAATAGCTGGTATACTTGCTGGGGGCACATTGATTTAACGTTGATTAGAGTGTTCAATTTAGTTTAAAAAAAGCCAAATATCACAAATCCACTTTTCTTGAGGTTAAACCTTGTTAACACATAGCGGTATTTATAACAAGATGAAAATCTGTTTTAAGTGAAAATTTGGCCAGTGTTGACATGGATTTATGTGTGTGTGTGTGTGGGGGGGGTTTCTTACCTTTTTTAAAATTAATCTTTGTATAAAAATTGCACATGATCTGTTGCATACTGTTTCCTCATTAACATCACATAAAATTTATTTTAAAAAAAGGTTACAACCTGTGTTAGACTAATTACACCATTTAGCAAAAAATCTCTCTTTGATGTTGCCAATAGTACAGAAATGTAACTATTCCATCCTTATAATAACAATGAAAACACTGTACATTATATCACATCAAATGTAACCAAAAGACTGTACAGATTCCCAATATAGAGAATGTAATAGACCAAAGTCCCTGTACGATAAATGGAACAGACACTGTGGGCCCAGACTTGTATACCTGTTACATACAGACTTATAGATCACCTATTTAAGGGAAATGAAATATTCCACAACATAAACACATTGGAAACACTGTTGGGTTAGTGGTGTAGGAGGATAGTCAATGTGAATGTATTCAGGGTGTTATCAGGATGTTTAGCGTGGCAGTTACTAGGAGACCCTGTGTATTCTATTGCTGTAATGTGTGTGGCTGTTTCACCTGGAACTTACTCAATGCACATCAGTCTCTTAGATTTGTCATTTTGATGTATAACATTATACATATATAATACTGCAGATAAATGAGCTGTCATCACCCCTCCAATTACAATGTCTCCTTCCTGGATATATTCATATTCTGCAACTGTTTTAACAATCTCCAGATGGCAGGCAGGATTGGGGATGTGAGATGGAGATCTGCAGGGTCCCACACACAGGACCATCAGATATATCAGCACTTTCATGGTATTAGATGTAATAAGGATTGTCAGCATTACACCTATAGAGCTCAGTATACTGCAATGGACCGAACCATTCCCATTGCAATCAGTGGTACAGAGTGTCACAGGGACAGACTAACCCTAGATACGGGACGTTTTATAGAGAGAAGTGAAGATTAGATTAACATTAACACACACACCTGGGATCTCCGGTCTATTCTGGAAAGATTTAAATTAAAGGTATTAACACTGCCAAGTCAGTAATTCCCTGTACATTTCAGGACCCCACGGAGATGATGAAAATGTAACTCAATATCATGTACAACATCTATATGGTAATCCTTACATTTACACAGCAATGGACAGCTACAAATCAGGGGTATAATAAATAATATTGGAACCCCCCCTTCAACCAAAACTATCATGAGGCCCCCTGCATGATTATAGCAGCTACCGGGCAGGCCCTGAATACGGTTAGAGGTGGTGCTAAAAGCCTAACTTGGCTCATGTCTCTGTTAATTTTGGGTTGAAATAAAGACAACAGCCCATCTAGTTTAACCCCTCCTGTCCTGCTATGTTATGGAACCTGCTACATACAAATCTGGGGTATTTATTAACCCTTCGATGCCAGCATCATAAGAAAAAAAATCAAAGTGCTCTGTAATTTGAACAGCCTAAATTTTTTCAAAGGAAACAACCCCAACAAAGATGAAATAGGATAATTCAAAGGTAGAAGTGCAATTACAAAAGAAATCTAAGTGCTGTGTTATTTGAACTTCCACTTCCACTTTTTCAAAGGAAACTCCCCTGAAACATGAAAATACTCAATACGAACTAAATATTTTTGTAATCTACACATCTTCAGCTACATAACAGTGCCATTTTTTCATACATACAGGAAGAATTCCAGGCACAGTAATCCATAGAACTCCTACAAATCTTGACCAAACCTCCAGAAAAAATAAAAATTCCGACTTAATATCAATATTCTATATGTCCCAAATAAATCCATAAAATAATAGAAAAAATCCTCTGCACTCGTGCCAAGTGTGGGTGCTCACTCCTCAAAATAATCCAACCCTTGATGGATAAATCATACGAGAATAACGAAGAAGCAAGGGTGGCACTCCAAACCGTAACTTTATTAACTATAGACCAAACAACATCTCACAACGTTTCGGGGGATACGTGCCCCTTCCTCACCTGAGGAAGGGGGCACGTATCCCCCAAATAAATCCATACCCTAAAGTACATGCGTCAGTGCACACAGAAACACAATCAGCAAATAGCTTCCAAGGGAGCCAACACATAATATTAAAATATAATAATAAGTGCATACTTGCATTTTTCAGACTAATCATCCTTTTACCTGGTTAAGTTACAAAACACATGTATGTGCATAATTCCAGGAGCAAGTCTTCATAGACTTGCACCTTTTTGTAAATTTCAGAAAAAAAGAATAATTCAAAGTTAGAAATCTTTCAAAACCCACATGAAAAGTAAAAAAATTCCCACTAATTATCAATCTCCTGCATATCCTAAATCAACATTATGCCACATGCCTTGGTGCACACAGAAACAAAGCCACCAAGTACCCAAAAATAAGCTAAGAAATATCCCCCCAAAACTATATTTTTTAGAAACTAACCTTCAGCTAGGTGGCATTGTAAATTTTTCATACATACATTCTGCACACAGCTCTTTTTAGAAATTTGGGCTTTTTCTGTCGATTTTTGGGGGGGGGGAATGAAAAAGAAAAATGAAAGGTAGAAATCTTGAACAACCACCCAGTAAAAATATAGTTATATATTGTTATCCCCCATGTCCTCATTAAAACAGTACCCCACTTGCATTAATGCACGGCAAAACATTACCACCAAACAAACTGAAAAGGAGAGAATGTGCAATTTTATGGCTGCACTCCAAGGTCTATCTTTGGACTCAAAAGTCTATATTATTTTGTAAAGCCCCTGTTGGTTATGATATATCATAACATCAAATAGTTTTCAAAAAAACATAGGGTAGATATATCATTCTTCAAAAAAAAAAACCACGGATAAACCTTTCATTTTAGTCAGGAGAATGTCAGGAGACAATTTTTTTCTCACTGAGGTAATGAAATACCCCAACACCCCCTTCCCACGCACACACACCTTTTTAGTGGTATTAAAGAGTATCTATACTCTAAAAATTCAAATTTTCAAAAGTGATGTCTTTAGATCAGCAGAGAAAAGAAGGTAGGGGGGAGGGAGGGGGAGATGTGTAAGCAGAGCAGTGTCCATGGTGAGGCTGTGCAGAGCTTAAAGGTGTCGCTGACACTACAAGGAGGCAGTAGGTGAGGTTGGGAGCAAATAGGAGCACTCAGTAAACATTAATAATTTAATGACAAGCAAGCACAGATAAATATGTGAGTACCATCATTTTACTCAGAGTTCAGGCAGAGTTCACATATAGGTCATACAGAGGCAGCGTTAAATTAATCACAAGAAACTTAGTTTATGGGAGTGGTGTATACATTTACCAATACTGTATTTATAAATGAGAGAATAAGAACTTCAAACCAAAACCACACATGATGGCCATACGATAGAATTGGGGAGATAGTAATATCTCTGAGACTATGTATTCAGGGCCGGTCAGTTTTGATATTGATGGTGTAAGGTGATAGTAAAATGGGGGTATTTAATTTGCTCCAGAGACTGTCAGCCTTATCCAAATTCTATTTACAAGACTCAGGAGTGGCCCTCGCATATGTTGGAGGTAGGGTGTTGCTGAACTACCACTCTAGGTAGAATTCAATAAATGGGCGCCAGTAGTTCTTGAACTTTAACAGTATCTTATTTATTAACAGAACAATATTAATAAGGCATTGCAATTAGCACAATAGAGGTGACATGGCACAGATATCACATAAATACTCACAAACCAGAGGCACCAGAAACAGTATAAATAACAATCAGCTTGTTAGTGCCACCCCAGCTCTCAGGTCACTGTAGTGGGATCTTCTACCACTATGTCTGGCACTATGTGCCTATTCTTGGGTGGTATACCCAGGATTCTAGTCCTTACAAAATCTCCTTGTTGGAGCTCAAGCTGCTCACTAGCTACCCTAGTCCTATCTATCATTCCTGGAGTGATCTATAACTGAGACTATTCTCACACTAACTGGGCCTACCTGTTATCTACATCCCTGTGCTCATCTGGGGAAACTCCAGAAATCAAAAAAGAGGCTGATCACGTGTTTGATCTCCCTTTTATACGTTTACACAGTGGCCCCTACTGGCCAAATTCTGTAAGAACAAGAAGACTAAAGGGTAACGTATATACTCGAGTATAAACCGACCCGAGTATAAACCGAAGTACCCAATTTCACCAAAAAAACTAATAAAAGTGATTGACTCGAGTATAAACCCAGGGTAGAAAATATGACCACTACTGCCTTCTGATTCTGTATTGTTCTGAGGCTCAAGTTGCCCTTTAAATGGACAGCAGAATTCCCATACAGTAATAGCCAACTCCAGTATGGCTATTACTGTATAGGACTACTGTATGGGAATTCTGCTGTCCATTTAAAGGGCAACTAAAGCCTCAAAACAATACAGAATCAGAAGGCAACAATAGATACAGTACCATTCTCCTACTGATTCTATATTATTTTGATGCTTTAGTTTCCCTTGAAATGGACAGCAGAAGTCCCATACAGTAATAATCATACTGGATATGGCTATTACTGTATGAGAATTCTGCTGTTCATTTAAAAGACAACTAAATCCTTGTCACTCCAGATGTTTGGAAACTATAACTCCCAGCATGCTATACTAGCTGGGAGTTGTAGTTTCCAAACATCTTCACCCTCACCCTCCCACCAAATTCAGTGAGTACCTTCTGTGGTACTTTGTCCTTTGTGGGTCTTTCTTCAGTGTTCCTCCATCTGTGGGCTCTATGCAGTATGTTCGGTAACTTTCTTTACCAATCTGGCAGCCGCTCACTCATTCCCTGTACTGGCACGCCAGCTGAAGTCACTACTCGGCGCCAGGCAGTAACGTCAACCGGCGTGCCAGTTACTGACTCGAGTATAAACCGAGGCAGTGTTTTCAGGCTGATTTTACAACCTGAAAAACTTGGTTTATACTCGAGTATATACGGTAGTTTATAGTTCCCTACATTATTCCCCTGGTGAATTTCTTTCATCCCGGCATGGAACAATACAAAAAACATTTAGTTACACATTAAATTTAACATCCGCTTCAGTAGCATCTCCAGAGACCTACTCTGGACAATGGTATCCTGAAATGGAATAAGAAGTTAGCAAAAATACAGTTAAACACAGTCAGAAAAATTGATGTATGACTAATAGCACATAGACATCATATTAACAAGTCTAGCATGAGCATCAATTAGATTCATCAAAGCATAGGGTGGAGCAGAATAACAAGGAACTGCATAACAGGGCCTCCCCATAGTGTTGTAAGTGAAGAAAGGGGAGGTCTCCTAATACTATCACGCTTCTCACATCTCCAGGAATAGGTATAGAAGATCCATGACCAGAGTCAGCAGGAGTGCTTGGACTGTCAGCGATACCAGGAACAGGGGACAGTTCATTTTCTATCCTTGGCTGAAAGGGAGGGGTAGAAGCATCTAATCCTAATCCACCCCTCTGAGGTAAACAACCACTTGCCACGGGTTGCAAAGATTGTCCAGGGCTATGAAGTGGTGGTGAAAAACAGTCGATGTCAGCAACTTGCCCATTATCACCGTCAATAGAAACCACATCAACATCAGCTGCAGTTGTAGGTTCCTCATCTATAATGGGAACTCGGGCTACTGGGATTAAATGATTTCGGTGCCAGACTTTAATTTTTCCCTCTGGATCACAGATTTGGTACACAGGAATGTGTGGTAGTTTTACTACCACCTCCTCCATCTATCCGCCAATTTATATTTGGCAGTTGAACCCAAGTTGCGGAGAAGCACCTTATCACCAGACATCAGCTCTCTGTACCGTACCCTGGCATTGAAATATCTTTTGTTCTCAGCATATGAACAAACAAGAAAAGAGATGATCAATGCACATTCCTGGGCCCCATATATCCTTATACCTATGCTAGTGCAAAGAGTAAAAACATGGGGGTTTAGTTACAATTTTATACATAAAAGTGAAAAGCCTTCCAACCACGTCAAGGTGACCCCAGTATAGAAGGTCCTAACAGTTTACCTTGGGTCATTTATCTGGGCTGACACTCCCTGCTTGGTTGTATTTTCTTGGGAAGGTTGTCTTCCTGACCTTGCATTGGATTAGTATTACAGGCTATCACTTCCCCCCGCCTACTGGCTTTTAACAAGGAGGGAAGAGGCCTTTCATCCAATGCTTAGTATTCAAGGCATAAGACCTCCAATTAAAGGGACGTGTTGGGGGTGCAACTACAACATGGAAACTTGGTCTATCTTCCTGCAGAGAAATTCTATTACATTACATAAACAGGGGGGCTGTGGGAGCTCCTATGGCAACGTTATTATAACATATAGTGGAAGTGCTACTGATCTGACCTGTACTGTTTGCACTAGCACAGATATTATTATATATGGGGCCCAGGAATGTGCATTGATCATCTCTTTTCTTGTTAGTTCTAATTTTTTGGTCAGATCAGTAGCACTTCCACTATATGTGTTTTTAAGCCAGTTCACATCTAAATTTATACCCTTGGGAAATAAATGTAAAAAAAAAAATCCGCACCCATGTGGCTGAATTCTGATGTAAAGAGGAAAATGGAAAGGAAGAAAAAGGCATTTAAAACCTTTAAGGCCGAGGGAACAGAAAGGGCCTTTAGGGATTATAAAAACTGTAATAAGGAGTGTAAGAAAGCAACCAAACTAGCTAAAATTAACTAGAAAGGGAAAGTTTAAGTATAAACTTTGAATTTGGCTTGAAAGACTGCATTTTGGAAGGGAATTTGTGTGTTTGTGTTGCGGATTTTAAAACTCAATAATGTCAATGATGAGGACATTGTTGTTTTTTACTTACCCTTTAAATATGTTACATGCATTAAAGGTAGGTCAGATGGTGTGTGTGTATTCATATCAGGTTGGGGTATAAAATACTAACTTTTTTGATGATTGGTCAAAATGAGTTTTTTTTACTTTAGTTACCCTTTACGTATGGCTGCCATAGTAATGGATAAGTAGATCAGTAGGTGTGTGTACCCGTGTCGGGTTGAGAGTTAAAAAAAAAACTTTTTTGATGATTGGTCAAAATTAGTTTTTTTGACTTTAGTTACCCTTTAAGTATGGCTGCAACAGTAATGGAGGGGTAGGTCAGTAGCTGTGTATACCTGTAGCATGTTGGGGGTTAAAAAAACAAAGTTTTTTTATTATTGATCAAAATTTGCTTTTTTTACTTTAGTTACCCTTTAAGTATGGCTGCCACAGTAATGGATAAGTAGATCAGTAGGTGTAGGTACCCGTGTCGGGTTGAGAGTTAAAAAAAAAACTTTTTTGATGATTGGTCAAAATTCGTTTTTTTTACTTTAGTTACCCTTTAAGTATGGCTGCAACAGTAATGGAGGGGTAGGTCAGTAGCTGTGTATACCTGTATCACGTTGGGGGTTAAAAAAAAAACATTTTTTGATTATTGATCAAAATTTGCTTTTTTGACTTTAGTTACCCTTTAAAGTATGGCTTCCACAGTAATGGATAAGTAGATCAGTAGGTGTGTGTGCCTGGGTCTGGTTGAGGGGTATGTCTTTTTTGTGTTTACAAACATAAAACTATCTTTTATTGAGGATAAATCTAAATTTGTTTTTTTGACTTTAGTTACCCTTTAAATATGGCTTCCACAGTAATGGATAAGTAGATCAGTAGGCATGTGTACCTGGGTCTGGTTGAGGGGGGTATGTTTTTTTGTGTTTACAACCATAAAACTATCTTTTATTGAGAATAAATCTAAATTAGTTTTTTTTTTACTTTAGTTACCCTTTAAGTATGGCTGCCACAGTAATGCATAAGTAGATTAGTAGGTGTGTGTACCTGGGTCTGGTTGAGGGGGTATGTCTTTTTTGTGTTTATAACCATAAAACTATCTTTTTTTGAGGATAAATCTAAATTAGTTTTTTTGACTTTTTTGACTTTATTAAATATGACTTTAAATAGGTCAGTAGGTGGGTGTACCTGGGTCTGTTTGGGGGGTTGGGGGTATCACCGTTTGTATTTATGACCATGAAAAAAACTGTTTTGAAATATCCACATTTGAGTATTGTTACCATTATAGTCTATGGGAAAAAATGTCCCGAAATTCGCCGATAGCGCCGTAACGCTTCCGTGGATTCCTTAGCTAGAAGATAGCACACTTCTCCTATATGCCCCACACGTCTGTACCGAATTTCATGTCTCTAGCTCAAAAACTGTGGGAGGAGATACGGTCCAAAAAAGCGGAAGAATAAAACGGAAGAAAAAGAAAAAGAAGAAGAAGAAGAAGAAATAGAAAGAACAGTAATTTGGCTTTTTCAAGCCAAATTAATAATGAAGTTAGGATAGCTGAACAAAGCATCACTAAACCTAGTATATTAATAGTAATAAGATGAGGACTGAGAACCATTAATTAATGGGGATAAGTTAGTTAGATGACAATAAAGCAAATGTCTTGAATATTTTTTTCCCTCTGTATACACTATAGAAGATCCAAGTACAGATATCATAGAGTATAGTAGCAATAATGGTATAAAAGATTCAAGTTCACTTTGGTTAACCGAGGATATGGTACAGAAAGAACTAAATAAGGTTAATATTAATAAATCTCCTGGACCGGATAAAATACATCCTCGGGTACTTAGGGAGCTAAGTTCAGTTTTATCTAGGACATTGTTTCTTATTTTTGCTGATTCCCTCATGTCCGGTGGTGTGCCTCTGGCTTGGAAAAAGGCTGATATTATTCCAATATTCAAAAAGGGTAGTCGTTCACAGCCGGGTAATTACAGGCCTGTAAGTTTAACTTCAGTGGTGGGGAAGATCCTGGAAAGTTTAATAAGGGAACATGTTCTATATTGTGTTTCAAGGACTAATATTATAAGTAGTAACCAGCATGGATTTAGGAGGAATAGATCTTGTCAAAATAACTTGCTTGGCTTTTATGAGGAAGTAAGTAGAAATTTAGACTCTGGCATAGCAGTAGATGTAGTTTACTTGGATTTTGCTTTTGATACAGTCCCCCATAGGCGACTAATGAATAAGCTAAGGTCTGTTGGTCTGGGGAGTCACATTTGTACATGGATAGAAAATTGGTTAATGAATAGGATGCAGAGAGTAGTTGTTAATGTGGCTTCATCATTATGGACTAAAGTGCTAAGTGGGGTGCCACAGGGTTCTGTGCTGGGGCCGCTATTTAATCTATTTATTAATGATTTGGAAGTGGGTATTGTCAGCAAGGTTTCTGTGTTTGCTGATGACCATTAAAAACTTCAGAGGATGTGCAATCGTTGCAAGGGGGATCTAGATAGATTGTCACATTGGGCTGCTAAGTGGCAGATGAAATTCAATGTTGATAAATGTCTCCAGAGATCATCTTATTAGTAGTAGTCAGCATGGATTTATGAGAAATAGATCATGCCAGACAAATTTAATTGGTTTTTATGAAGAAGTGAGTAAGAAGTTATATTCAGGTACAGCAGTGGATGTGATATATTTGGATTTTGCAAAAGCTTTTGATACTGTGCCACATAGGCGACTAATGTATAAACTGAGGACTGTTGACCTTGAAGAAAACATTTGTTCATGGATAGAGAACTGGTTATTGGACCGCAAACAGAGAGTGGTGGTTAATGGAGCTACATCTATGTGGGCTAAAGTTCTAAGCGGAGTGCCTCAGGGTTCTGTACTGGGGCCGCTTCTGTTTAATCTGTTTATAAATGACATAGAAGGGGGCATTGAGAGCAAGGTCTCTGTGTTTGCTGATGACACTAAATTATGCAGAGCTTTGGAAACTTCCAATGATGTGCAAGTGCTGCAAGCAGACCTAGATAGATTATCAAAATGAGCAGCAGAATGGCAGATGAGATTCAATGTAGATAAATGTAAGGTGATGCATTTGGGATTTAATAATCCCTGTGCCATCTACACCATAAATAACTCTGTGTTAAGTTCATCTGTAATGGAAAAAGATTTGGGGGTTCTGGTAGATAACAGACTTAGCTGTAGCAAACAATGCCAGGTAGCAACAGCTAGAGCTAGCAAGATATTGTCTTGTATAAAAAGGGGAATAGATTCAAGAGAGAAAAATATTATTCTCCCTCTTTACAAGGCACTGGTAAGGCCTCATTTGGAATATGCAGTGCAGTTTTGGAATCCCATATACAAAAGGGACATCTTGGAAATTGAGGCAGTTCAGAGAAGGGCAACTAAATTAATAAGGGGAATGGAGGGGCTTGAATATGCAGGCAGATTAGATAAGTTAGGGCTGTTTACATTGGAGAAGCGGTGGTTGCGTGGGGACATGATAACCTTATACAAATATATTAATGGCCCATACAATGAACTCTCTGGTGCATTGTTCACTAACAGGTCATATCAGAGGACTCATGGACATCCTTTAAGGTTGGAAGAAAAGAAGTTTCATCTTCAGGTTAGGAAAGGTTTCTTTACAGTGAGAACGGTGACACTGTGGAACTGTCTTCCAGCAGATGTGGTAATGGCAAGTTAATTGAATAACTTTAAAAAAGGCCTGGATAAGTTTCTAAAACTAAAAAATATTGAGAATTACTGGTATTAATGCATATAGATCTGGTTGATCCAGGGATACTTTCCGATTGCCGTTTGGAGTCAGGAAGGATTTTTTCCCCCCTTTTTAGCTGGGGTTTTTTGCCTTCCTCTGGATCAACTGTTAGGTAGGGCTAAAAAAAAAAAAAAAGTGAATAGGTTGGACTTGATGGATGTCTGTCTTTATTCAACCTTAATTACTATGTTACTATGTAAGGTGATGCATTTTGGACTTAAAAATCCTTGTGCTGCTTATACTATAAATGGCTCTGTGTTAAGTGAATCCCTGTTGGAAAGGGATCTTGGAGTTTTGGTGGATAACAAACTTAAAGGTAGCAAGCAGTGCCAGGTGGCAACATGGTATTGTCTTGTATAAAGAGAAGTATGGATTCAAGGGAGGAAAATGTTATTCTCCCTCTTTACAAAGCATTGGTAAGGCCTCATTTGGAATATGCAGTGCAATTTTGAAATCCTGTATACAAAAAGGACATCTTTGAAATGGAAAGGGTTCAGAGAAGGGCAACTAAATTAATAAGGGGATTGGGGGAGCTTGAATATGAAGAGAGACTGGAAAAGTTACAATTATGTACGCTGGAGAAAAGGTGCTTGCGTGGGGATATGATTACTGTGTATAAATACATTAACGGGCCATACAATAAACTATTTGGGGCATTGTTCACCAATAGAACATGTCAAAGGACACGTGGACATCCCTTAAGACTTGAAGAAAAAAGGTTTAGGGTTCAAGTTGGGAAAGGGTTTTTCACTGTGAGAACGGTAAAGCTATGGAACTGTCTTCCAGTGGACGTTGTTATGGCAGGTTCATTGGTCAGTTTAATAAAAAGCTGGATGAGTTTCTGCAAACAAGGAATGTTACAAGTTACTGGTATTGATACATAAAGTAGAGTTGGGAAAGGGTTTGTCACTGTGAGAACGGTAAAGCTATGGAACTGTCTTCCAGTTTGTACGTGTTATGGCAGGTTCATTGGTCAGTTTATAAAAAGCTGGATGAGTTTCTACAAACAAGGAATGTTACAATTTACTGGTATTGATACATAAAGTAGATTGGAAAGGGTTTGTCACTGTGAGAACGGTAAAGCTATGGAACTGTCTTCCAGCGGACGTGGTTATGGCGGTTCATTGGTCAGTTTATAAAAAACTGGATGAGTTTCTGCAACAAGGATGTTTGCAATTTACTGGTATTGATACATAAAGTAGAGTTGGGAAAGGGTTTGTCACTGTGAGAAGTCGCTATGGAACTGTCTTCCAGTGGACTTGTTTATGGCAGGTTCATTGGTCATTTAATAAGCTGGATGAGTTTCTACAAACAAGGAATGTTCAAGTTACTGGTATTGATACATAAAGTAGAGTTGGGAAAGGGTTTGTCACTGTGAGAACGGTAAGCTATGGAACTGTCTTCCAGTGGACGTTGTTATGGCAGGTTCATTGGTCAGTTTAATAAAAAGCTGGATGAGTTTCTACAAACAAGGAATGTTACAAGTTACTGGTATTGATACTAAAGTAGAGTTGGGAAAGGGTTTGTCACTGTAGAACGGTAAAGCTATGGAACTGTCTTCCAGTGGACGTTGTTATGGCAGGTTCATTGGTCATTTTAATAAAAGCTGGATGAGTTTCTACAAACAAGGAATGTTACAAGTTACTGGTATTGAATCATAAAGTAGAGTTGGGAAAGGGTTTGGTCACTGGAGAACGGTAAAGCTATGGAACTGTCTTCCAGTGGACGTTGTTATGGCAGGTTCATTGGTCATTTTAATAAAAAGCTGGATGAGTTTCTACAAACAAGGAATGTTACAAGTTACTGGTATTGATACATAAAGTAAGTTGGGAAAGGGTTTGTCACTGTGAGAACGGTAAAGCTATGGAACTGTCTTCCAGTGGACGTTGTTATGGCAGGTTCATTGGTCAGTTTAATAAAAGCTGGAGAGTTTCTACAAACAAGAATGTTACAAGTTACTGGTATTGATACATAAAGTAGAGTTGGAGGGGGTTTTCACTGTGAGAACGGTAAAGCTATGGAACTGTCTTCCAGTGGACGTTGTTATGGCAGGTTCATTGGTCAGTTTAATAAAAGCTGGATGATTTTCTACAAACAAGGAATGTTACAAGTTACTGGGATTGATACATAAAGTAGAGTTGGGAAAGGGTTTGTCACTGCTGAGAACGGTAAAGCTATGGAACTGTCTTCCAGTGGACGTGTGTATGGCAGGTTCATTGGTCAGTTTAATAAAAAGCTGGATGAGTTTCTACAACAAGGAATGTTACAAGTTACTGGTATTGATATCATAAAGTAGAGTTGGGAAAGGGTTTGTCACTGTGAGAACGGTAAAGCTATGGAACTGTCTTCCAGTGGACGTTGTTATGGCAGGTTCATTGGTCAGTTTAATAAAAAGCTGGATGAGTTTCTGCAAACAAGGAATGTTACAAGTTACTGGTATTGATACATAAGTAGAGTTGGAGAGGGGTTTTCACTGTGAGAACGGTAAAGCTATGGAACTGTCTTCCAGTGAGTTGTTATGGCAGGTTCATTGGTCAGTTTTAATAAAAAGCTGGATGAGTTTCTACAAACAAGGAATGTTACAAGTTACTGGTATTGATATATAAAGTAGAGTTGGGAAAGGGGTTGTCACTGTGAGAACGGTAAAGCTATGGAACTGTCTTCCAGTGGACGTTGTTATGGCAGGTTCATTGGTCAGTTTAATAAAAAGCTGGAAAGTTTCTACAAACAAGGAATGTTACAAGTTACTGGATTGTACATAAAGTAGAGTTGGGAAGGGTTTGTCACGTTAGAACGGTAAAGCTATGGAACTGTCTTCCCAGTGGACGTTGTTATGGCAGGTTCATTGGTCAGTTTAATAAAAAGCTGGATGAGTTTCTACAAACAAGGAATGTTACAAGTTACTGGATTAATACATAAGTAGAGTTGGGAAAGGGTTTTGTCACTGTGAGAACGGTAAAGCTATGGAACTGTCTTCCAGTGGACGTTGTTATGGCAGGTTCATTGGTCAGTTTAATAAAAAGCTGGATGAGTTTCTACACAACAAGGAATGTTACAAGTTACTGGTATTGATACATAAATAGAGTTGGAAAGGGTTTGTCACTGTGAGAACGGTAAAGCTATGGAACTGTCTTCCAGTGGACGTTGTTTATGGCAGGTTCATTGGTCATTTAATAAAAAGCTGGATGAGTTTCTACAAACAAGGAATGTTACAAGTTACTGGATTAGATACATAAGTAGAGTTGGGAAAGGGTTTGTCACTGTGAGAACGGTAAAGCTATGGAACTGTCTTCCAGTGGACGTTGTTATGGCAGGTTCATTGGTCAGTTTAATAAAAAGCTGATGAGTTTCTACAAACAGGAATGTTACAAGTTACTGGGTATTGATACATAAAGTAGAGTTGGGAAAGGGTTTGTCACTGTGAGAACGGTAAAGCTATGGAACTGTCTTCCATGGACGTTGTTATGGCAGGTTCATTGGTCAGTTTAATAAAAGCTGGATAGTTTCTACAAACAAGGAATGTTACAAGTTACTGGGATTATACATAAAGTAGAGTTGGGAAAGGGTTTGTCACTGTGAGAACGTAAAGCTATGGAACTGTCTTCCAGTGAACGTTTGTTATGGCAGGTTCATTGGTCGTTTAATAAAAAGCTGGATGAGTTTCTACAAACAAGGAATGTTACAAGTTACTGGTATTGATACATAAGTAGAGTTGGGAAAGGGTTTGTCACTGTGAGAACGGTAAAGCTATGGAACTGTCTTCCAGTGGACGTTGTTTATGGCAGGTTTCATTGGTCAGTTTATAAAAAGCTGGATGAGTTTCTACAAACAAGGAATTTTACAATTTACTGGTATTGATACATAAAGTAGAGTTGGGAAAGGGTTTGTCACTGTGAGAACGGTAAAGCTATGGAACTGTCTTCCAGTGGACGTTGTTATGGCAGGTTCATTGGTCATTTTAATAAAAAGCTGGATGAGTTTCTACAAACAAGGAATGTTACAAGTTACTGGGATTGATACATAAAGTGAGTTGGGAAAGGGTTTGTCACTGTGAGAACGGTAAAGCTATGGAACTGTCTTCCAGTGGATCTTGTTATGGCAGGTTCATTGGTCATTTAATAAAAGCTGGATGGTTTCTACAAACAAGGAATGTTACAAGTTACTGGTATTGATACATAAGTAGAGTTGGGAAGGGGTTGTCACTGTGAGAACGGTAAAGCTATGGAACTGTCTTCCAGTGGCTTGTTATGGCAGGTTCATTGGTCAGTTTAATAAAAGCTGGATGAGTTTCTACAAACAAGGAATGTTACAAGTTACTGGTATTGATACATAAAGTAGAGTTGGGAGGGGGTTTTCACTGTGAGAACGGTAAAGCTATGGAACTGTCTTCCATGGACGTTGTTATGGCAGGTTCATTGGTCAGTTTAATAAAAAGCTGGATGAGTTTCTACAAACAAGGAAGTGTTACAAGTTACTGGTATTGATACATAAAGTAGAGTTGGGAAAGGGTTTGTCACTGCGAGAACGGTAAAGCTATGGAACTGTCTTCCAGTGGACGTGGTTATGGCAGGTTCATTGGTCAGTTTAATAAAAAGCTGGATGAGTTTCTACAAACAAGGAATGTTACAAGTTACTGGTATTGATATAAAGTGAGTTTGGAAAGGGTTTGTCACTGTGAGAACGGTAAAGCTATGGAACTGTCTTCCAGTGGACGTTGTTATGGCAGGTTCATTGGTCAGTTTAATAAAAAGCTGGATGAGTTTCTGCAAACAAGGAATGTTACAAGTTACTGGTATTGATACATAAAGTAGAGTTGGGAAGGGGGTTTTCACTGTGAGAACGGTAAAGCTATGGAACTGTCTTCCAGTGGACGTTGTTATGGCAGGTTCATTGGTCAGTTTAATAAAAAGCTGGATGATTTTCTACAACAAGGAATGTTACAAGTTACTGGTATTGATATAAAGTAGAGTTGGGAAAGGGTTTGTCACTGTGAGAACGGTAAAGCTATGGAACTGTCTTCCAGTGGACTGTTTATGGCAGTTCATTGGTCAGTTTAATAAAAAGCTGGATGAGTTTCTCCAAACAAGGAATGTACAAGTTACTGGTATTGATACATAAAGTAGAGTTGGGAAAGGGTTTGTCACTGTGAGAACGGTAAAGCTATGGAACTGTCTTCCAGTGGACGTTGTTATGGCAGGTTCATTGGTCAGTTAAAAAAAGCTGGATGAGTTTCTACAACAAGGAATGTTACAAGTTACTGGGATTAATACATAAAGTAAGTTGGGAAGGGTTTGTCACTGTGAGAACGGTAAAGCTATGGAACTGTCTTCCAGTGGACGTTGTTATGGCAGGTTCATTGGTCAGTTTAATAAAAAGCTGGATGAGTTTCTACAAACAAGGAATGTTACAATTACTGGTATTGATACATAAGTAGAGTTGGGAAAGGGTTTGTCACTGTGAGAACGGTAAAGCTATGGACCTGTCTTCCAGTGGACGTTGTTATGGCAGGTTATTGGTCAGTTTAATAAAAAGCTGGATGAGTTTCTACAAACAAGGAATGTTACAAGTTACTGGTATTGATACTAAAGTAGAGTTGGAAAGGGTTTGTCACTGTGAGAACGGTAAAGCTATGGAACTGTCTTCCAGTGGACGTTGTTATGGCAGGTTCATTGGTCAGTTTAATAAAAAGCTGGATGAGTTTCTACAAACAAGGAATGTTACAAGTTACTGGATTGATACATAAAGTAGAGTTGGGAAAGGGTTTGTCACTGTGAGAACGGTAAAGCTATGGAACTGTCTTCCAGTGGACGTTGTTATGGCAGGTTCATGGTCAGTTTAATAAAAAGCTGGATGAGTTTCTACAAACAAGAATGTTACAAGTTACTGGTATTGAATATAAAAGTAGAGTTGGGAAGGGTTTTCACTGTGAAACGGTAAAGCTATGGAACTGTCTTCCAGTGGACGTTGTTATGGCAGGTTCATTGGTCAGTTTAATAAAAAGCTGGATGAGTTTCTACAAACAAGGAATGTTACAAGTTACTGGTATTGATATATAAAGTAGAGTTGGAAGGGTTTTCACTGTGAGAACGGTAAAGCTATGGAACTGTCTTCCAGTGGACGTGTTATGGCAGGTTCATTGGTCAGTTTAATAAAAAGCTGGATGAGTTTCTACAAACAAGGAATGTTACAAGTTACTGGATTGATAATAAAGTAGAGTTGGGAAAGGGTTTGTCACTGTGAGAACGGTAAAGCTATGGAACTGTCTTCCAGTGGACGTTGTTATGGCAGGTTCATTGGTCAGTTTAATAAAAAGCGGATGAGTTTCTACAAACAAGGAATGTTACAAGTTACTGGGATTAATACATAAAGTAGAGTTGGGAAAGGGTTTGTCACTGTGAGAACGGTAAAGCTATGGAACTGTCTTCCAGTGGACGTTGTTATGGCAGGTTCATTGGTCAGTTTAATAAAAAGCTGGATGAGTTTCTACAAACAAGGAATGTTACAAGTTACTGGTATTGATACATAAAGTAAGTTGGGAAAGGGTTTGTCACTGTGAGAACGGTAAGCTATGGAACTGTCTTCCAGTGGACGTTGTTATGGCAGGTTCATTGGTCAGTTTAATAAAAAGCTGGATGAGTTTCTACAAACAAGGAATGTTACAAGTTACTGGTATTGATACATAAAGTAGAGTTGGGAAGGGGGTTTTCACTGTGAGAACGGTAAAGCTATGGAACTGTCTTCCAGTGGACGTTGTTATGGCAGGTTCATTGGTCAGTTTAATAAAAGCTGGATGAGTTTTCTACAACAAGGAATGTTACAAGTTACTGGTATTGATACATAAAGTAGAGTTGGGAAGGGTTTGTCACTGCGAGAACGGTAAAGCTATGGAACTGTCTTCCAGTGGACGTGGTTATGGCAGGTTCATTGGTCAGTTTAATAAAAGCTGGATGAGTTTCTACAAACAAGGAATGTTACAAGTTACTGGTATTGATAATAAATTAGAGTTGGGAAAGGGTTTGTCACTGTGAGAACGGTAAAGCTATGGAACTGTCTTCCAGTGACGTTGTTATGGCAGGTTCATTGGTCAGTTTAATAAAAGCTGGATGAGTTTCTCAAACAAGGAATGTTACAAGTTACTGGTATTGATACATAAAGTAGAGTTGGGAAGGGGGTTTTTCACTGTGAGAACGGTAAAGCTATGGACTGTCTTCCAGTGGACGTTTGTTATGGCAGGTTCATTGGTCAGTTTAATAAAAGCTGGATGAGTTTCTACAAACAAGGAATGTTACAAGTTACTGGATTGATACATAAAGTAGAGTTGGAAAGGGTTGTGTACTGGAGAACGGTAAAGCTATGGAACTGTCTTCCAGTGGACGTGGTTATGGCAGGTTCATTGGTCAGTTTAAATAAAAGCTGGATGAGTTTCTACAACAAGAATGTTCAAGTTACTGGTATTGATACATAAAGTAGAGTTGGGAAAGGGTTTTGTCACTGTGAGAACGGTAAAGCTTGAACTGTCTTCCAGTGGACGTTTTTATGGCAGGTTCATTGGTCAGTTTAATAAAAAGCTGGATGAGTTTCTGCAAACAAGGAATGTTACAAGTTACTGGTATTGATACATAAAGTAAGTTGGGAGGGGTTTTCACTGTGAGAAGGTAAAGCTATGGAACTGTCTTCCAGTGGACGTTGTTATGGCAGGTTCATTGGTCAGTTAATAATAAAGCTGGATGAGTTTCTACAACAAGAATGTTACAAGTTACTGGTATTGATAATAAAGTAGAGTTGGGAAGGGTTTGTCACTGTGAGAACGGTAAAGCTATGGAACTGTCTTCCAGTGGACGTTGTTATGGCAGGTTCATTGGTCAGTTTAATAAAAAGCTGGATGAGTTTCTACAACAAGGAATGTTACAAGTTACTGGATTGATACATAAAGTAGAGTTGGGAAGGGTTTGTCACTGTGAGAACGGTAAAGCTATGGAACTGTCTTCCAGTGAGACGTTGTTATGGCAGGTTCATTGGTCAGTTTAATAAAAAGCTGGATGAGTTTCTACAAACAAGGAATGTTACAAGTTACTGGTATTAATACATAAAGTAGAGTTGGGAAAGGGTTTTGTCACTGTAGAACGGTAAAGCTATGGAACTGTCTTCCAGTGGACGTTGTTATGGCAGGTTCATTGGTCAGTTTAATAAAAGCTGGATGAGTTTCTACAAACAAGGAATGTTACAAGTTACTGGTATTGATACATAAAGTAGAGTTGGGAAAGGGTTTGTCACTGTGAGAACGGTAAAGCTATGGAACTGTCTTCCAGTGGACGTTGTTATGGCAGGTTCATTGGTCAGTTTAATAAAAAGCTGGATGAGTTTCTACAAACAAGGAATGTTACAAGTTACTGGTATTGATACATAAAGTAGAGTTGGGAAGGGTTTGTCACTGTGAGAACGGTAAAGCTATGGAACTGTCTTCCAGTGGACTTTGTTATGGCAGTTTTCATTGGTCAGTTTTAAAAAAGCTGGATGAGTTTCTACAACAAGGAATGTTACAAGTTACTGGATTGATACATAAAGTAGAGTTGGGAAGGGTTTGTCATGTGAGAACGGTAAAGCTATGGAACTGTCTTCCAGTGGACGTTGTTATGGCAGGTTCATTGGTCAGTTTAATAAAAAGCTGGATGATTTTCTACAACAAGGAATGTTACAAGTTACTGGTATTGATATATAAAGTAGAGTTGGGAAGGGGTTTTCACACTGTGAACGTAAAGCTATGGAACTGTCTTCCAGTGGACGTTGTTATGGCAGGTTCATTGTCAGTTTATAAAAAGCTGGATGAGTTTTCTACAACAAGGATGTTACAAGTTACTGGTATTGATATATAAAGTAGAGTTGAAAGGGTTGTCACTGTGAGAACGGTAAGCTATGGAACTGTCTTCCAGTGGACGTTGTTATGGCAGGTTCATTGGTCAGTTTAATAAAAAGCTGGATGAGTTTCTACAAACAGGAATGTTACAAGTTACTGGATGTATACTAAAGTAGAGTTGGGAAAGGGTTTGTCACTGTGAACGGTAAAGCTTGGAACTGTCTTCCAGTGGACGTTGTTGGCAGGTTCATTGGTCAGTTTAATAAAAAGCTGGATGAGTTTCTACAACAAGGAATGTTACAAGTTACTGGGATTGATACATAAAGTAGAGTTGGGAAAGGGTTTGTCACTGTGAGAACGGTAAAGCTAGGAACTGTCTTCCAGTGGACGTTGTATGGCAGTTTCATTGGTCAGTTTAATAAAAAGCTGGATAGTTTTCTACAACAAGGAAGTTCAAGTTACTGGTATTGATAATAAAAGTAGAGTTGGGAAAGGGTTTGTCACTGTAGAACGGTAAGCTATGGAACTGTCTTCCAGTGGACTTTGTTATGGCAGGTTCATTGGTCATTAATAAAAAGCTGGATGAGTTTCTACAAACAGAATGTTACAAGTTACTGGTATTGATACATAAAGTAGAGTTGGGAAGGGGGTTTGTCACTGTGAGAACGGTAAAGCTATGAAACTGTCTTCCAGTGGACGTTGTTATGGCAGGTTCATTGTCAGTTTATAAAAAGCGGATGAGTTTTCTACAACAGGAATGTTACAAGTTACTGGATTGATACATAAAGTAGAGTTGGAAAGGGTTGTCATGCGAGAACGGTAAAGCTATGGAACTGTCTTCCAGTGGACGTTGTTATGGCAGGTTCATTGGTCAGTTTAATAAAAAGCTGGATGAGTTTCTACAAACAAGGAATGTTTACAAGTTACTGGTATTGATATATAAAGTAGAGTTGGGAAAGGGTTTGTCACTGTGAGAACGGTAAAGCTATGGAACTGTCTTCCAGTGGACGTTGTTATGGCAGGTTCATTGGTCAGTTTAATAAAAAGCTGGATGAGTTTCTCAAACAAGGAATTACAAGTTACTGGTATTGATACATAAAGTAGAGTTGGGAAGGGGTTTTCACTGTGAGAACGGTAAGCTATGGAACTGTCTTCCGTGAAGTTGTTATGGCAGGTTCATTGGTCAGTTTAATAAAAAGCTGGATGAGTTTCTACAACAAGGAATGTTCAAGTTACTGGTATTGAAACATAAAGTAGAGTTGGGAAGGGTTTGTCACTGTGAGAACGGTAAAGCTATGGAACTGTCTTCCAGTGGACGTTGTTATGGCAGGTTCATTGGTCAGTTTAATAAAAGCTGGAAAGTTTCTACAAACAAGAATGTTCACAAGTTACTGGATTGATACATAAAGTAGAGTTGGGAAAGGGTTTGTCACTGTGAGAACGGTAAAGCTATGGAACTGTCTTCCAGGGTTGTTATGGCAGGTTCATTGGTCAGTTTATAAAAGCTGGATGAGTTTCTACAAACAAGGATGTACAAGTTACTGGTATTGATACATAAAGTAGAGTTGGGAAAGGGTTTGTCACTGTGAGAACGGTAAAGCTATGGAACTGGCTTCCAGTGGACGTTGTTATGGCAGGTTCATTGGTCAGTTTAATAAAAAGCTGGATGAGTTTCTACAAACAAGGAATGTTACAAGTTACTGGTATTGAAACATAAAGTAGAGTTGGGAAAGGGTTTGTCACTGTGAGAACGGTAAAGCTATGGAACTGTCTTCCAGTGGACGTTGTTATGGCAGGTTCATTGGTCAGTTTAATAAAAAGCTGGAAAGTTTCTACAAACAAAGAATGTTACTAGTTACTGGGATTGATACATAAAGTAGAGTTGGGAAAGGGTTTGTCACTGTGAGAACGGTAAAGCTATGGAACTGTCTTCCAGTGGACGTTGTTATGGCAGGTTCATTGGTCAGTTTAATAAAAAGCTGGATGAGTTTCTACAAACAAGGAATGTTACAAGTTACTGGTATTGATACATAAAGTAGAGTTGGGAAAGGGTTTGTCACTGTGAGAACGGTAAAGCTATGGAACTGCTTCCAGTGGACGTTGTTATGGCAGGTTCATTGGTCAGTTTAATAAAAGCTGGATGAGTTTCTACAAACAGAATGTTACAAGTTACTGGTATTGATACATAAAGTAGAGTTGGGAAAGGGTTTGTCATGTGAGAACGGTAAAGCTATGGAACTGTCTTCCAGTGGACGTTGTTTGGCAGGTTCATTGGTCAGTTTAATAAAAAGCTGGATGAGTTTCTACAAACAAGGAATGTTACAAGTTACTGGATTGATACATAAAGTAGAGTTGGGAAGGGGGTTTTCACTGTGAGAACGGTAAAGCTATGGAACTGTCTTCCATGGACGTTGTTATGCAGTTTCATTGGTCAGTTTAATAAAAGCGGGATGAGTTCTACAAACAAGGAATGTTACAGTTACTGGTATTGATACATAAAGTAGAGTTGGGAAGGGGTTTTCACTGTGAACGGTAAAGCTATGGACACTGTCTTCCAGTGGATGTTGTTATGGCAGGTTCATTGGTCAGTTTAATAAAAGCTGGATGAGTTTCTCTACAAACAGAATGTTACAAGTTACTGGTATTGATAATAAAGTAGAGTTGGGAAGGGTTTTGTCACTGTGAGAACGGTAAAGCTATGGAACTGTCTTCCATGGACGTTGTTATGGCAGGTTCATTGGTCAGTTTAATAAAAGCTGGATGAGTTTCTACAAAACAAGGAATGTTACACTACAACAAGGAATGTTACAAGTTCTGGTATTGATACATAAAGAGTTGGGAAGGGTTTTTCACTGTGAGAACGGTAAAGCTATGGAACTGTCTTCCAGTGGACTTGTTATGGCAGGTTCATTGGTCAGTTTTAATAAAAGCTGGATGAGTTTCTACAACAAGGAATTTTACTGTGTATAAATACATTAACGGACCATACAATAAACTATCTGGGGCATTGTTCACCAATAGAACATGTCAGAGGACACGTGAACATCCCTTAAGACTTGAAGAAAAAAGGTTTAGGGTTCAAGTTGGGAAAGGGTTTTTCACTGTGAGAACGGTAAAGCTATGGAACTGTCTTCCAGTGGACGTTGTTATGGCAGGTTCATTGGTCAGTTTAATAAAAAGCTGGATGAGTTTCTACAAACAAGGAATGTTACAAGTTACTGGTATTGATACATAAAGTAGAGTTGGGAAAGGGTTTGTCACTGTGAGAATGGTAAAGCTATGGAACTGTCTTCCAGTGGACGTTGTTATGGCAGGTTCATTGGACAGTTTAATAAAAAGCTGGATGAGTTTCTACAACCAGGAATGTACAAGTTACTGGTATTGATACATAAAGTAGAGTTGGGAAAGGGTTTGTCACTGTGAGAACGGTAAAGCTATGGAACTGTCTTCCAGTGGACGTTTTTATGGCAGTTCATTGGTCAGTTTAATAAAAGCTGGATGAGTTTCTACAAACAAGGAATGTTACAAGTTACTGGTATTGATACATAAAGTAGAGTTGGGAAAGGGTTTTGTCACTGTGAGAACGGTAAAGCTATGGAACTGTCTTCCAGTGGACGTTGTTTATGGCAGTTCATTGGTCGTTTAATAAAAAGCTGGATGAGTTTCTACAAACAAGGAATGTTACAAGTTCTGGTATTGATACATAAAGTAGAGTTGGGAAAGGGTTGTCACTGTGAGAAGGGTAAAGCTATGGAACTGTCTTCCAGTGGACGTTGTTATGGCAGGTTCATTGGTCAGTTATAAAAAGCTGGATGAGTTTCTACAAACAAGGAATGTTACAAGTTACTGGTATTGATACATAAAGTAGAGTTGGGAAAGGGTTTGTCACTGTGAGAACGGTAAAGCTATGGAACTGTCTTCCAGTGGACGTTTGTTGGCAGGTTCATTGGTCAGTTTAATAAAAGCTGGATGAGTTTCTACAAACAAGGAATGTTACAAGTTACTGGTATTGATACATAAAGTAGAGTTGGGAAAGGTTTTGTCACTGGAGAACGGTAAAGCTATGGAACTGTCTTCCAGTGGACGTTGTTATGGCAGGTTCATTGGTCAGTTTATAAAAAGCTGGATGAGTTTCTACAAACAAGGAATGTTACAAGTTACTGGTATTGATACATAAAGTAGAGTTGGGAAAGGGTTTGTCACTGTGAGAACGGTAAAGCTATGGAACTGTCTTCCAGTGGACGTTGTTATGGCAGGTTCATTGGTCAGTTTAATAAAAAGCTGGATGAGTTTCTGCAAACAAGGAATGTTACAAGTTACTGGTATTGATACATAAAGTAGAGTTGGGAAGGGGGTTTTCACTGTGAGAACGGTAAAGCTATGGAACTGTCTTCCAGTGGACGTTGTTATGGCAGGTTCATTGGTCAGTTTTAATAAAAGCTGGATGAGTTTCTACAAACAGGAATGTTACAAGTTACTGGTATTGATACATAAAGTAGAGTTGGGAAAGGGTTTTCACTGTGAGAACGGTAAAGCTATGGAACTGTCTTCCAGTGGACGTGTTGTTATGGCAGGTTCATTGGTCAGTTTAATAAAAGCTGATGAGTTTCTACAACAAGGAATGTTACAGTTACTGGTATTGAACATAAAGTAGAGTTGGGAAAGGGTTTGTCACTGTGAGAACGGTAAAGCTATGGAACTGTCTTCCAGTGGACGTTGTTATGGCAGGTTCATTGGTCAGTTTAATAAAAAGCTGGATGAGTTTCTACAAACAAGGAATGTTACAAGTTACTGGATTAGATATCATAAGTAGAGTTGGGAAGGGTTTGTCACTGTGAGAACGGTAAAGCTATGGAACTGTCTTCCAGTGGACGTTGTTATGGCAGGTTCATTGGTCAGTTTAATAAAAAAAGCTGGATGAGTTTCTACAAACAAGGAATGTTACAAGTTACTGGTATTGATATAAAGTAGAGTTGGGAAAGGGTTTGTCACTGTGGAACGGTAAAGCTATGGAACTGTCTTCCAGTGGACGTTGTTATGGCAGGTTCATGGTCAGTTTAATAAAAAGCTGGATGAGTTTTCTACAAACAAGGAATGTTACAAGTTACTGGGATTAATACATAAAGTAGAGTTGGGAAAGGGTTTGTCACTGTGAGAACGGTAAAGCTATGGAACTGTCTTCCAGTGGACGTTGTTATGGCAGGTTCATTGGTCAGTTTAATAAAAAGCTGGATGAGTTTCTACAAACAAGGAATGTTACAAGTTACTGGTATTGATACATAAAGTAGAGTTGGGAAAGGTTTGTCACTGTGAGAACGGTAAAGCTATGGAACTGTCTTCCAGTGGACGTTGTTATGGCAGGTTCATTGGTCAGTTTAATAAAAAGCTGATGAGTTTTCACTACATAAACTAAAAAGGAGAAGGGGTGTACGGTTTGTGAGAACGTGTGATTGCGTAATTGTATATGCGGGAGTTCAGAGTCTGTGATACATAAAGTAGGTTGGGAAAGGGTTTTGTCACTGTGAGAACGGTAAAGCTATGGAACTGTCTTCCAGTGGACGTTGTTATGGCAGGTTCATTGGTCAGTTTAATAAAAGCTGGATGAGTTTCTACAACAAGGAATGTTACAAGTTACTGGTATTGATACATAAAGTAGAGTTGGGAAAGGGTTTGTCACTGTGAGAACGGTAAAGCTATGGAACTGTCTTCCAGTGGACGTTGTTATGGCAGGTTCATTGGTCAGTTTAATAAAAGCTGGATGAGTTTTCTACAAAACAAGGAATGTTACAAGTTACTGGTAGTGATACATAAAGTAGAGTTGGGAAAGGGTTTGTCACTGTGAGAACGGTAAAGCTTATGGAACTGTCTTCCAGTGGACGTTGTTATGGCAGGTTCATTGGTCAGTTTAATAAAAACTGGATGAGTTTTCTACAACAAGGAATGTTACAAGTTACGGTATTGATACATAAAGTAGAGTTGGGAAAGGGTTTGTCACTGTGAGAACGGTAAAGCTATGGAACTGTCTCTCGTGGACGTTTTATGGCAGGTTCTTGTCGTTTTATGGAAATGGAAGTTGAGTTGAATGTGGTGGTTCATTACAAACAGTGTGACTAATTTACAATTTACAGTAGTTGGATATGATACATAAAGTGAGGTGTGGGAAAGGGTGTTGTCACTGTGAGAACGGTAAAGCTATGGAACTGTCTTCCAGTGGACGTTGTTATGGCAGGTTTATTGGTCAGTTTAATAAAAAGCTGGATGAGTTTCTACAAACAAGGAATGTTACAAGTTACTGGTATTGATACATAAAGTAGAGTTGGGAGGGTTTGTCACTGTGAGAACGGTAAGCTATGGACTGTTCTTCCAGTGGACGTTGTTATGGCAGGTTCATTGGTCTTTATAAAAAGCTGGATGAGTTTCTACAAACAAGGAATGTTACAAGTTACTGGATTGATACTAAAGTGAGTTGGGAAAGGGTTTGTCACTGTGAGAACGGTAAAGCTATGGAACTGTCTTCCAGTGGACTGTGTTATGGCAGGTTCATTGGTCAGTTTAATAAAAAGCTGGATGATTTCTTTCTACAAACAAGGAATGTTACAGTTACTGGTATTGATACTAGTAGAGTTGGGAAAGGGTTTGTCACTGTGAGAACGGTAAAGCTATGGAACTGTCTTCCAGTGGACGTTGTTATGGCAGGTTCATTGGTCAGTTTAATAAAAAGCTGGATGAGTTTCTCAAACAAGGAATGTTACAAGTTACTGGTATTGATACTAAATAGAGTTGGGAAGGGTTTTGTCACTGTGAAGTAAAGCTATGGAACTGTCTTCCAGTGGACGTTGTTATGGCAGGTTCATTGGTCAGTTTAATAAAAAGCTGGATGAGTTTCTACAACAAGGAATGTTACAAGTTACTGGTATTGATAATAAAGTAGAGTTGGAAAGGGTTTGTCACTGTGAGAACGGTAAAGCTATGGAACTGTCTCTCCAGTGGACGTTGTTATGGCAGGTTCATTGGTCAGTTTAATAAAAAGCTGGATGAGTTTCTCAAACAAGGAATGTTACAAGTTACTGGGATTGATACATAAAGTAGAGTTGGGAAAGGGTTTGTCACTGTGAGAACGGTAAAGCTATGGAACTGTCTTCCATGGACTTTGTTATGGCAGGTTCATTGGTCAGTTAATAAAAAGCTGGATGATTTTCTACAAACAAGGAATGTTACAAGTTACTGGTATTGATACATAAAGTAGAGTTGGGAAGGGTTTGTCACTGTGAGAACGGTAAAGCTATGGAACTGTCTTCCAGTGGACGTTGTTATGGCAGGTTCATTGGTCAGTTTAATAAAAAGCTGGATGATTTTTTCTACAAACAAGGAATGTTACAATTTACTGGTATTGATACTAAAGTAGAGTTGGGAAAGGGTTTGTCACTGTAGAACGGTAAAGCTATGGAACTGTCTTTCCAGTGGACGTTGTTATGGCAGGTTCATTGGTCAGTTTAATAAAAAGCTGGATGAGTTTCTACAACAAGGAATGTTACAAGTTACTGGTATTGATACATAAAGTAGAGTTGGGAAGGGTTTCACTGTGAGAACGGTAAAGCTATGGAACTGTCTTCCAGTGGACGTTGTTATGGCAGGTTCATTGGTCAGTTTAATAAAAGCTGGATGAGTTTCTACAAACAAGGAATGTTACAAGTTACTGGATTGATACATAAAGTAGAGTTGGGAAAGGGTTTGTCACTGTGAGAACGGTAAAGCTATGGAACTGTCTTCCAGTGGACGTTGTTATGGCAGGTTCATGGTCAGTTTAATAAAAGCTGGATGAGTTTCTACAAACAAGGATTTTACAAGTTACTGGTATTGATAAATAAAGTAGAGTTGGGAAGGGTTTGTCACTGTGAGAACGGTAAAGCTATGGAACTGTCTTCCAGTGGACGTTGTTATGGTCATTGGTTCTTGGTTTTAATAAAAAGCTGGATGAGTTTCTACAAACAAGGAATGTTACAAGTTACTGGTATTGATAATAAAGTAGAGTTGGAAAGGGTTTGTCACTGTGAGAACGGTAAAGCTATGGAACTGTCTTCCAGTGGACGTTGTTATGGCAGGTTTGGTCAGTTTAATAAAAAGCTGGATGAGTTTCTACAAACAAGGAATGTTACAAGTTACTGGTTGATAAATAAAGTAGAGTTGGGAAAGGGTTTGTCACTGTGAGAACGGTAAAGCTATGGAACTGTCTTCCAGTGGACGTTGTTATGGCAGGTTCATTGGTCAGTTTAATAAAAAGCTGGATGAGTTTCTACAAACAAGGAATGTTACAAGTTACTGGTATTAGATAATAAAGTAGAGTTGGGAAGGGTTTGTCACTGTGAGAACGGTAAAGCTATGGAACTGTCTTCCAGTGGACGTTGTTATGGCAGGTTCATTGGTCAGTTTAATAAAAAGCTGGATGAGTTTCTACAAACAAGGAATGTTACAAGTTACTGGTATTGATACATAAGTAGAGTTGGGAAAGGGTTTGTCACTGTGAGAACGGTAAAGCTATGGAACTGTCTTCCAGTGGACGTTGTTATGGCAGGTTCATTGGTCAGTTTAATAAAAAGCTGGATGAGTTTCTACAAACAAGGAATGTTACAAGTTACTGGTATTGATACATAAAGTAGAGTTGGGAAGGGGGTTTTCACTGTGAGAACGGTAAAGCTATGGAACTGTCTTCCAGTGGACGTTGTTATGGCAGGTTCATTGGTCAGTTTATAAAAAGCTGGATGAGTTTCTACAAACAAGGAATGTTACAAGTTACTGGTATTGATACATATAGAGTTGGAAAGGTTTTGTCACTGGAGAACGGTAAAGCTATGGAACTGTCTTCCAGTGGACGTGGTTATGGCAGGTTCATTGGTCAGTTTAATAAAAAGCTGGATGAGTTTCTACAAACAAGGATTTACAAGTTACTGGTATTGATACATAAGTAGAGTTGGGAAGTTTTTCACTGTGAGAACGGTAAAGCTATGGAACTGTCTTCCAGTGGACGTTGTTATGGCAGGTTCATTGGTCATTTTAATAAAAGCTGGATGAGTTTCTCAAACAAGGAATGTTACAAGTTACTGGTATTGATACATAAAGTAGAGTGGGAAGGGGGTTTTCACTGTGAGAACGGTAAAGCTATGGAACTGTCTTCCAGTGGACGTTGTTATGGCAGGTTCATTGGTCAGTTTAAAAAAGCTGGATGTTTTCTACAAACAAGGAATGTTACAAGTTACTGGTATTGATACATAAGTAGAGTTGGAAAGGGTTTGTCACTGGAGAACGGTAAAGCTATGGAACTGTCTTCCAGGACGTGGTTATGGCAGGTTCATTGGTCAGTTTAATAAAAAGCTGGATGAGTTTCTACAAACAAGGAATGTTACAGTTACTGGTATTGATATAAAGTAGAGTTGGGAAAGGGTTTGTCACTGTGAGAACGGTAAAGCTATGGAACTGTCTTCCAGTGGACGTTGTTATGGCAGGTTCATTGGTCATTTTAATAAAAAGCTGGATGAGTTTCTCAAACAAGGAATGTTACAAGTTATGGTATTGATACATAATAGAGTTGGGAAGGGTGTTTTCACTGTGAGAAGGTAAAGCTATGGAACTGTCTTCCATGTGACGTTGTTATGGCAGGTTCATTGGTCAGTTTAATAAAAAGCTGGATGAGTTTCTACAACAAGGAATGTTACAATTTACTGGTATTGATATATAAAGTAGAGTTGGGAAAGGGTTTGTCACTGTGAGAACGGTAAAGCTATGGAACTGTCTTCCAGTGGACGTTGTTATGGCAGTTCATTGTTCAGTTTAATAAAAAGCTGGATGAGTTTCTACAAACAAGGAATGTTAACAAGTTACTGGATTGATACATAAAGTAGAGTGGGAAGGGGTTTGTCACTGTGAGAACGGTAAAGCTATGGAACTGTCTTCCAGTGGACGTTGTTATGGCAGGTTCATTGTTCAGTTTAATAAAAAGCTGGATGAGTTTCTACAAACAAGAATGTTACAGTTACTGGATTATACTAAAGTAGAGTTGGGAAAGGGTTTGTCACTGTGAGAACGGTAAAGCTATGGAACTGTCTTCCATTGGACGTTGTTATGGCAGGTTCATTGGTCAGTTTAATAAAAAGCTGGATGAGTTTCTACACCAAGGAATGTTACAAGTTACTGGTATTGATACATAAAGTAGAGTTGGGAAAGGTTTTGTCACTGTGAGAACGTGTAAAGCTATGAAACTGTCTTCCAGTGGACGTTGTTATGGCAGGTTCATTGGTCAGTTTAATAAAAAGCTGGATGAGTTTCTACAAACAAGGAATGTTACAAGTTACTGGTATTGATACATAAAGTAGAGTTGGGAAAGGGTTTGTCACTGTGAGAACGGTAAAGCTATGGAACTGTCTTCCAGTGGACGTTGTTATGGCAGGTTCATTGGTCAGTTTAATAAAAAGCTGGATGTTTTCTACAAACAAGGAATGTTACAATTTACTGGGATTGATACATAATAGATTTGGGAAAGGTTTGTCACTGTGAGAACGGTAAAGCTATGGAACTGTCTTCCAGTGGACGTTGTTATGGCAGGTTCATTGGTCAGTTTAATAAAAAGCTGGATGAGTTTCTACAAACAAAGGAATGTTACAAGTTACTGGTATTGATAATAAAAGAGTTGGGAAGGGTTTGTCACTGTGAGACGGTAATAGGGAACTGTCTTCCAGTGGACGTTGTTATGGCAGTTCATTGGTCAGTTTAATAAAAAGCTGGATGAGTTTCTACAAACAAGAATGTTACAAGTTACTGTATTATATTAAAGTAGAGTTGGAAAGGGTTTGTCACTGTGAGAACGGTAAGCTATGGAACTGTCTTCCAGTGGACGTTGTTATGGCAGGTTCATTGGTCAGTTTAATAAAAAGCTGGATGAGTTTCTACAAACAAGGATGTTACAAGTTACTGGATTGATAAATAAAGTAGAGTTGGGAAAGGGTTTGTCACTGTGAGAACGGTAAGCTATGGAACTGTCTTCCAGTGGACGTTGTTTTGGCAGGTTCATTGGTCAGTTAAATAAAAAGCTGGATGAGTTTCTCACAAACAAGGAATGTTCAAGTTACTGGATTAATACATAAAGTAGAGTTGGGAAGGGTTTGTCACTGTGAGAACGGTAAAGCTATGGAACTGTCTTCCAGTGGACGTTGTTATGGCAGGTTCATTGGTCAGTTTAATAAAAAGCTGGATGGTTTTCTACAACAAGGAATGTTACAAGTTACTGGATTGATACATAAAGTAGAGTTGGGAAAGGTTTGTCACTGTGAGAACGGTAAAGCTATGGAACTGTCTTCCAGTGGACGTTGTTATGGCAGGTTCATTGGTCAGTTTAATAAAAAGCTGGATGAGTTTTCTACAAACAAATGTTACAAGTTACTGGTTGATACATAAAGTAGAGTTGGGAAGGGGTTTGTCACTGTGAGAACGGTAAAGCTATGGAACTGTCTTCCAGTGGACGTTGTTATGGCAGGTTCATTGGTCAGTTTAATAAAAGCTGGATGAGTTTTCTACAAACAAGGAATGTTACAAGTTACTGGTATTGATACTAATAAGAGTTGGGAAAGGGTTTTGTCACTGGAGAACGGTAAAGCTATGGAACTGTCTTCCAGTGGACGTTGTTATGGCAGGTTCATTGTCAGTTTTTAAAATAAAAGCTGGATGAGTTTCTACAAACAAGGAATGTTACAAGTTACTGGTATTGATATATAAAGTAGAGTTGGGAAAGGGTTTGTCACTGTGAGAACGGTAAAGCTATGGAACTGTCTTCCAGTGGACGTTGTTATGGCAGGTTCATTGGTCAGTTTAATAAAAAGCTGGATGAGTTTCTGCAAACAAGGAATGTTACAAGTTACTGGTATTGATACATAAAGTAGAGTTGATCCAGGGAAATTTCCGATTGCCACTTGGAGTCAGGAAGGAATTTTTTCCCCCTTCATAAATTTGGTGGGTTTTTTTTGCCTTCCTCTGGATCAACAGTTAGGCAGGAAATGAGGAT